>VZTR01005373.1:13787-28998 GCA_013400775.1 Chaetops frenatus | reverse complement strand
CCTGGTGGACGCCCGCTGCGCCGGCGGCAGGTCGCGGCACATCCCGCGAGGGCGGGCGGAGGGAGGGCGGCCCGAGCCCGGTGCGCGGCCCCTCAGCGGCCCCTCAGCGCCGCCATTACCGGCCCGCAACTGACACGGAGCGGCGGCGGCGGCGGCGCACCGGGAACTCTCGCGAGAACCAGCCCGCCGCCGACCTTCCCAGCATGGCGCCGTCCCGCCGGGCCCCCTCAGAGCCCGCCGCCATCTTGGGTGCGGCGCGGGCGCCCTGCCCTCCCTCAGCCCCAGGAGAGCCTCGTCCTCCAGGGTTTCCCTCGAAGCCTTTTCTTTTTCCCCCCTCACAGTCCTACAGGCTCGACCTGCCGGGTAAGTCCCCTCGCGTTTTCTATGCGGAGCCCTGGGTGTTGGTGCAAGGCCAGGACCTGGCAGTGCTAATTAAACCCAGCGCTGATGTTGGCATTCCTGAAGCGGCTCCAGCCGAATCTAGGGCACCGCTTTTTAGTCATTTGTGTTCATAGCTAAGTCATCTCTAGAAAAATTATTATTTTTTTTTTCTTTGCAAATAAAAGCGTCTCCAATTACACTCTCCAAAATTTAAATTTAAATAAACATTTGCAGAACTTCAGAGACATGACTGAGTACTGCGGCCTTCATTTCACTTTTAATACTCATTACAGACACAGAAGAATTTGATAGTATACTGACTTCTAATGCATAGATTCCACCTTGAAGATGCATTAAAACCACCCACGCTTCAAAAATAGGTCTAGGATATTATCCAGCTATAGCCAAATTATTTCCACTGAAGAAGGAAAGTTATTAGAATAAGAAAAAAGAATTTCTTCCTATGGTTATTTTGGGAATGGTCCCTTCAGGGCCTGTCTACAACTTCTCCAGTCTGGTTTTCAGTCATTAGTGTGATTGTTTGGTGCCAAATTTCTTGGGGGAGCATGGGGGTGGAGAGTCATCTACCACAAACACTGAAGGATCACAGTAAGTATCAGACCTACTTATTTCCCCCCCCCGCTTTTTTTTTTTAATTTTATTTTTACTTCACTAAAAATGATTAAACTATTTTTACATAGCCTCTCCTCTGGTAAATGGTAACATATTGCATGTAAGTTATTCCAGTATGGGCACATCATAGGAAAACACCCTAAACACTGAGAGATTACAGCGATGACGTTTAGGCAATGCAGAACTTAATCACGTCGCAATTACAGGATACTCATTTAACCCTAATTTGGGTCTTTTACATATACGAACTAATCACAGAGTACATTTTCCTGCATAAGCATACCTCCTTTGAAAGAAGAGGTAAGCTTGAGATGTCAGTTGTCAAGCCTTTGGAAATCAACCTGTTTTGCCAGATGAGGGGGAAAAAATGCCTGAACATGGAAAGACAAGCACAGATCCAATGGGAAAAAGTGGTAAGTAGTGCCAAATTCCCTCCTGAGTGCTCAAAGAGTGAACTTGCTGCTCCCAAATGCAGGAGACTGTAAGTAATAATAATAATAATAATAATAATAATAATAATAATAATAATAATAATAATAATGGCAATTTCAGTCAATGAAAACAATATTACTGCAATGTATGGGAGTGCTGATTGCAGACTAGGCCAAATTAAATTATTACATTCCCCATCATCACGTAGTGTTTGCTTAAATTTACTACTTAATATTGCTGGACTGGCAGCCTATTTAAATTATTCAGCACTTTCGTAATGTACTGCATCTTTAATTATGCTTTTAAACATAGTTTCTCTTTTCTCCTTGGAAGCAGTTAGTCTAGTTTCACACTCCTCCTCCTCATCTCCAGGCAAACTAGGCATCACATTAAGATTTTCTCAAACATGGAAATCAGATGGTTTCAGCCAAATGAAAATTAAAAGGCAGTGTCTGTATTCTGGTTTTGCTCCTATTTATTCTCTGTATCTGCCAGTGCAACCTAATTTAGAGTGCACTTTCAAAGGTTCCCTTGCAACGAGTGGAAAGCTCTGATGGGCAAACATCCTACAGGAGAAGGGAGAAAAAAAAAATAAAGAGAAAGAAGTTCTTGTGGAAAACACGATCACCTTGTGCAACTCTCGGCGACTGGAAATAAACAAACTGCTTACCTGCAAACAGCCACAGCTGAGAGGACGGGAGGAGTTGAACACGCTCCAGCTGGAGGAGCTCCCTAAAGGGCAGAGCAACGGAGGGAACAAGCAGCGAGCACTGCCCCAGCACTGTAGGTGGTGGATAGAGACACAGAGCGAGTCAAAAGTAAAGAGCCACATTCTCATCTTTCACTAACTCGGTTATTGCAGCTTTGGGAGGGAGAGGTTTGGAAAGTTTTCCACTCCGCTGCTCTTGCACACCCCTTCTAAAATTAGAAAGGGGCAGCTGGCTCCTGCAGCCAAGAGCCCCCAGACTCCCTCACCCCTTTCCCTGATTGACGCGGCTCGCCAGAGCCACGGAGGAATTTTGGGGAAGGGTGCTTCCACCTGTTGGACATGGAATGAGATTTTCCAGGCATATAATTATAAATCCAACTGTCAGGAGCTGACAATAAAACAGGACACAGGACAGCTGTGAGGAGTACGGGACACCCCCCTCCCTTCTCTGTATTCCTACGACTTTGCAGTTCATCTGAGAACAGAAACAATGCATGAAAAATTGTTCTCTTATAAAATAAAGGCGTCATTTCAGATTTCTTCCCACGGTCTTCCAGCTGTACCACAGGGTCCTAACACAGAATCTGGCAAGTTGCTCACGTATCATTAGACCCCTCCAAAACCAGATTATTTTTCTTAAATACAGCATGCTGCCTATTGCACTGCAGATGGTGCATACAGCTGTGTCCCAAACACAGCAAATACTATTATGCCTTCCTTAACGTGGAGCTCTCACCTTACCTTTTGCAGTTTGAGCTGGACTTTTCATTCAAAACAAATATAATTTTCAAAAACAAGGATAGAANTTTTTTTTTTTTTAATTTGCAGAAAGTATGATTTCGTTGATGTGAAAAAATGGGGGAAAAAATTAATTCCTTTTTTCCAAACCTGCTTAGCCCACTCCAAACTCAGCACAGCACCCCGTGACTCAGAGCAGGGTGTGAGAGACAAGGTAACAACAGCTGGGCAGTGCTTTGTTCTGGGTCCCTTTCACAACATCCACTGCTGAAGGCAATAAGGTATTTCCATCCTGCAGGTGCCAGCAGGAGCAGCAGAAGAGGGGCCACATTCCCCCTCCCACCTGCAAGAGGCTCTCACCAGCTGCAGCTCCATCTGCTCACAACCCAGGGAAGCACTTTGGCCATTTCCAGTCCAGTTTGCAGAGTTCTGGAAATCTTGTCTGCAACTTGGTGTGTAGCTGGTTCAGCCTCCCCCAAAAGATCGTGTTCTACTCAAAGTTTTTTTTTTTGCTTAAGGCCACAGAAGAAAAATCCCCTTCTGGGTCCCAGGCAGATCTGATGTCTGCTCTGTAAAACCACATTTTTTCTGTCACAGACTTATTTCCTGATCTGCTGACAGTCAGGGACACTTGAACTCCACAACTGAGATTTCTCTAGGAGCCAAACTATTTTACAGTTTGGAAAACATCAAATGGCTCTGTTTGCCTCAGGCAACGAAATAATTATACAAGGAGGATAGTGATCAGCTGCCTGTGATGAACACAGACAGACATTACTCTTCACCTCTGGATGAGTAGGAGTTGCTTAATGAGAGCTGCATTAAGTACCTGTGGATTTTTAACGAGAGCCTTTTAAGGACAAAGCCACAAACAGCTACAAAAGGACTTGCTGCTTCAAGAGCAGGAACAGTGCTTTAATCCTGAGCCTTTCCCCCTCCTATGGAAGGGGCAACTGACTATACCACCTTGGTTTTCATTTTTTTCTGAATAAGAAGCAAAATATATTTAAAAATACACCCTTTGTAGGCTTTCCCTACAGCTCAAAACAACAAACATTATTTTCCTTTGGCTAGCACAACATCAAGTCCCGAGTTCACAGACACTTTCCTATTTTCTCTTGAACCAGGAATACATATAAGGAAGTTTCAGAAACAGAAAATAACCTGTATTGAGTATGTTTTATTTGTATGTGTGTGTAATCTCCTGGCTTCATGTCACAACTTTTTTTTTTTTCGTGGTGGCCAGTTCTGGTAATTTTTTTAAAGTTACTTTTCAGTAAGACTGTTCCTCCAGTCAGTTCACAGTGCACTGGTTTGCAACACCAAAGGTACAGAACATGCAGCTAGGAGTGGAACAAGAATGAAGTCATCCCTTTTGTCAGCTGCTGACTCTTGTATTGGGCTAATGAAAGAAGTGAACCATATCTTATCATTAGTTCCAGCTGAAATCAAACTGGGGAATTAGTACAAGAACACCAAGTAAAAGACAGTTCACAGCCATTTCCTGAAACATTCCCTGTTAGACAAAAGCCCTGCTATTATGAAATACATGCATCTGCATCCCAGTATCTACCACGCCACTCAAGTTTCTTAAAACATCTAAATTTTGCAAAAGGTTGTATTTTAGGCATCTGTAGTTGGTCAAAGGTGATAAAAGCAATTTAAACACGGGGAAAAGAAAGTCTGAGCACTTAAAATTCAATGGGCAACTCTTAAAACAGCTTATAAAACAAACAAGTGTGTTTATTTTGAATCCTTACTAAAACAGTTTACATAATATACAAATATGCTATGAGGACACATTTGAAAATAAGTCACAGTTGTTTATTTTTTAATAAAAAACATTTGTCCAGTGAAATGTTCAAAATGTAAATGCCATCTCTGCTTTCCTGAGCTATTAAACATCCAGAACAACAGCAGTTCCATGTCTTCTTACTGTTTTTATTTCTGCCCATTAAAATAGGAAGCACTATCCATTGCTGGCTCGCAGTAGTTAGAACAAATGCACCTCTGCTTTAAGTGACCACAGCTCTGTGTCTCTCCAACTCTGCTCTTTTATATGCTTCAGGTGATTTTGGTCGATTCCACTTAACACCTCCAACCTTGCCTTGCACAAAGAAGCCCCAAGCTCCAGCTCATCAACAGGTTTTCCTGGTCGAAGAGGATTTTTTTTTATAACAGGACAGCTCCAAGGGGTTGTGAATGAAGGATGTGCCCAGTCTCTCAGCTGTTACAAGAAAACCTCCTATTAATTTGAGAGCATCTTCATGCATTCCCTCACACGCAATATAACCAAATGGACATGGACCAGTAGCTCAGAGCATGAAGTAACAGCAATGAGATGGAAGTGCTGCTATTCTCTTTAGTTTTTTACACAAAGTACTTAACAATAGAAACAGGTACTTGTTTTTAATCTGGTATGAGGAATTCTTGACATGAGAGACTAAGAAACATTTCAAAAGCATGCTTTGCAAATCTGTTCTTTGCTGGAAATTTATACAGCAAGCAGCCAGTTAGATACAGGTACAAGAAGAAAAGTTATTTTTTTAGGATATCAAGTACCACAAATAAATAGATTCTCTCAATGCAAAAATAATTATCTTAGTAAAATGAGAAATAACATATGGCTTCCTAAAGTTTTGTTTGGAAAGGAGATAGTATGTACACAGGGCTGACATTTGATCAATTCCATCCAAATTTTAAGACTTGCAAACCTTTGAAAAAGAGTAGAGAACTCCTGCAAGCAGCCAGGCAAGGAGGTACCGAGGGATTATCTAACTGACTTTAGTACTACTGACTCTAAGCAACCTTTGCACCTCAGCCTTTCTCTCTCTCCAGACCTGTTTGGGGCAGGCTCATTTAAGGAAGAAATGCTTAATGAGAGCATGTAGGTTCTCTACAAGTCACAGATCTTTCAAGCAATTTTGCCACTTCTACAAGTGGCCAGAGATTGCTGACATCTATGTTGTGGTCTGATGGATCAGGAAGAGGCTTGTGCTTAGACTCACACCACTTTATCATAATTTTCAGTTTATTTCTTACGTTAGAAGAAAAGGATGCAATTCTGGCAGATGGTGGTGGTGTTTTTACCTTCTATTACCTTGTCAAATGTGGTACCAGATACTTTATGCACCACCAGAGATCCTCACAGCAAGGCCAATAGTGCACCTAGACAGGTTCAGAGGCAGATGAGTGACTGCACTGATGCACAGCAATGTCCAGCTCCAGGACACCAAGGCTGAATGCATCACTGAATACAATTTACCAACAACCAGCAGGTTCCTTACTTACACTCTGTAGTTTACTAAGAGAAGTCCCAGTCACTTTGGCAGAAACAACCCTGGCAGTTGGTGGAAAGTCTCTGCTCAGAAAGGACTGGTTTGCTGCTGCCCGCACTCAGCAGCCACACAAAGTTCTTCCCTGTTCTGCCTTGCAACGCACATTTTGCATCTTCCTCCTTTCCCAAGTGCCCTCCAGAAATATTTACATGCATCCCTCCAGAGGGAGGCCCTTTTCAGGCCAAACAGGCAACACAAGATGAGATATCCGGCTCCACAGTCCACTCAGCTTATCAGTGTCCATGCCATTATAAGAACTAGGAACATCTGACCCAGTGAACTTGGCCCAGAGGAAATCCCGGACTTTCTCCTCCACTTCTTGAAAGGTGAGGCTCTTTCTCAGTGACTGCTCATCCAGGAGAACTGTCAGCAGAAGGGCCACATCCTTAAAGGCTGCATTTTCATGGTCACAGTACTTGTAAAAGATTAGGGTGGAGCCTGCAGGCAGAGACTCGAATCGATGCACCACTGCCACCTTCTTGCCTTTGCTGAACCCAGAGCTGAGCTCTGTGTCCACCTCCAGCTTGACAGCATCACTGTCCAGTACAGCCTTGTCCACCCCGTTGATGCTGATTGAAGTGGCATTCTGGGAGGAGGCGAAAGCATCAGCAATTTCCTTACTCAGGCACCTCAGGGCCTTCTCAGCTTCCCGGCCAGCTGTGAACAGCAGGATAGCCGGCTCCAGATGCACATGGGAAGAGTTAAGACGTTTCTCAAGGAATGTGTGGGCTCTTCTCCACAGATTGGGGTCCTGACTTTGGTAAGTGTTTCTTAGTTTCGTCATCCGGGCCCGGAACTCTTCCATTATTTCAGCATCTCTCCGTGAGGAGGTTCCATCTTGAAATCCACTCCACAGGACATAAAGCAATGGGACACTAATTAACAGAACCAGTAACAAAGTCCACATCTTGTGAAATCCATTCTGCGATTCACCGTCATCTATAGAGAGAGAGGGAGCAAACAAGAAGAAAACAATGTTTTAAAATGCATCACAAGTCAACAAATGAAAGGAAAATAAGAGGAAACAGTGAAATCACCCCATTATCAATACTGGTACGGTAGTTGAAGAGCATAGAAAAGACAATCTAGTAAAAAAAAAATCCTAACAAACCACAACACAGTTTTGAACTTCTTAAGCAATTTTGTGAAATGACAGCATTAAAAAAAAAAAAAGAACGTTTTTACATGTTCCCAGATATGACTAAGACTACATTAGACCTTCTTCTGAAAAAGGAGCTCTTAAAGTTCATCAATATTCCATTCAATTTAATAAAATCCAAACCACAAGCTTAAAATGGTTCTGAAAAAGGTCGAAGTTTTTCCTAGACTTATGCTCTGCAGAAAATGTCTTACAGAAAACCTGCCTGCACCAGAATGGTTTCTGTGTTATTTCTCTTTCCTGTTCCCATAAGGATAAAATTAATTCCTGCAGCAGTATTTGCATCTCAAATACTGGTGGTCAACACTATCAGAAAACGTGGCCTTTGGATCAGTGAGCTTCACAAAGAGTACACACAGCAAACAGTGCACATCAAATATCAGATATTTTGATTTGGTTTCGTATTTGAACAGTTAAATTAACACTTGTTTCACGTACTGCAAGCAAAAGGCTCAATTCTGTTCCCAGTAAAATTAGTGACAAAATACACCAGTCCTCCTGGAAACAGGAAGAACTGCCTTGCTTTTGTTACCTTTTTACACCCTTCTATCAGGACAGCAACACAACAATGGCTAAATGACACCACCACTACCCCTGCCTCAGTTTTAATGTTGTAAACATTACAGAAGAAAGTCCTCAAATTCAGGTAAAAATGTTACTCATTATACAACACCCTTCCTCCCTTCATGCTGATGACACGTCCTAGCAAGCAAATCATCTGTTCTGGCAAGGACCCTCAGCTTAACACCATCTCCCAGGAACTGTAACACTTGTAAAGGCATGAAAACGGTTAAATGTTGCACAAGCACAAAACAGAAGTGAAAGCAGAAGTCTTACTTTTGGCCAAAGGCTGTGACTGCTTCTCTGTATTGGGCTGATAATGAAATGTATTTCTGCCTGTAAAGAGATTAAGAAAGGAACATGAGAAAAAGAGTAAGACAGCCAATCTTCCAGCAGGGAGTTGAAAGCACCAAACTGCATCATTTTCAACGAAAAGCTGTTCTTAGTTATGCTTTCACACACAAAATTCCACAAAGCTGACAGGAAAGGTAACAAAGCACCCTGCTGGAGCAAACACAGCCCTGATAAGCTGGGGCAAAGGTGAGGCTGTCACCTTATCCCAGGTGGGGCGGTGCCAAGTTCAGGGTTTTCAGTCCTTTTCCACATCATTCACCCCCTTGTGCTCAACAGATTAATCGTGAACAAAGGAAAATGATGCCTTCACCACTATGAGCAGCCTGAGAAGTCTCACTCAACTGCCAGAGCAACTCTCCGCCTCTGCCATTTGCCAAATCCCAGCTCCCAAGCCATCCTGACAATCTTGCCTAGGAAGCACAAGTCCCCAGTCTACCACAAATCACTCCCACAGATTTTCAACTCTTGAAGAATTATGCAAACAAAACTCAGTTTCAAGTACAAGGGATCAAACGACCTGTTATTTCCTGCACAAGGATCCCATGTCCCAAATAATTTTCCTGATTTTGCTCAAGAATTTGAGAGGCATAAAACATGGAAACTTAATTAATGGACACACTAGAGAAACAACATAATGAAAGACAAAAAGCAAAACCAAAGCAAAATGTTAAATGCACAGTCTTATTTTGCCTTTCCATGTAGCTTGGGTTGGAGGCCTGCTTCATCAGCAGTTAGTTTCTTGGGATGAATTATACTTTTAAAGCAAAATGCAAGGCTTCAACTTCAAAATACTTTCGGTCTATTTATTTAAATGGGTTCAGACAGCAAAGTACAAGAGGCATTATCCATAAAGTGTTATGAACAACTTTCCCAAGAGACCAGTATGAATATATACTGTGCAATTTTTGGTCAGCATGTTTTCTGCATTTAGCCAGTTAATTAAAAAGACAGGAGAATTTCTGGCTCCTTGTGAGCTACAGCAATTGGTTCAAAGCTGAAGGCTCTTTAATATTATATAACTAAATCAGGACACTGTCAATGGCACTATTGAGAATAAACTGAACACACATACCCTGCAGTAGTTATTTAAAGACACTGAAATAAACTCTATAACCTTGTTTCTGTATGAATGTAATTGCAGAAGGTGCTAAAAGCAGCTCTGGTTTAAGCTGGGGCTTAACTGGCTTAATGAACTGCCCTATTCTATAATTTCAACCCCCCACCCCAAAAGGGCACAGCAGTGGAGCTTGTCACTGACTAAGCTTATCTCAATCTTCTAAGAGTTATCAGCTCAAAAGCACCTGGATTCTGTAATACTTCACAATGCAGCTCTGTTTGCACAGATTAGGTTTCAGATTTAGGTGACAGCTGTAACTCATAGACTACAGACTTCATAGACTAAAGGAAAAAATAATTCAGTAAACAGTCAAAAACCAGATTTCACTCTGCCTAAGAATCATGTCTTTTTTACAACAGTTTGCACAAAAGCCAAGTAAATTATGGCCTGCTTAACTCAAAAAGTGTAACTTCTGCAGACACCTCAAAGATTCTGGAGTTTTAAGTGATGTTCCAAAGTTCTTCACCCAACACATGACTAATCACTCCTGCAGCACCTGGAGTGGCACAAAAAAGTAAAGTACCAGACTAGAGAGAACTCCCTGCACCAATTCATTTTTCAAAGGTATTTCACTGATGTGCAGCTACCACAGGATGACCTTCTCTTCCTGAAGGCACCATGGTTTACAAAAAAAACCCCAAAAAAAACCACCAAAGAGAAACAAAAACCCAAGCAACCCGTGAAGGTTCTTCAGACTGAAATCTGATTTAAAAAACTTTGTTATCTATACCTATACCTGTTGAGGATAGAAACAAGCACCAAGACACCACTAAGAATTCAGAACGTTTTTTCCCTTCTTCTTTCAAGTATTCTTCCAACAGGAAAAAAAACAAAAGGCAAAACCAAAAAAAACACCAAACAAACCCACAAAAACAACCAAAAGTCTGAAACACTGGGAGCTGGTCATTAGTTGAGCAGACTGGATTTTGCCAGCAAAGAAAAATGCTGCTCCTTTCCAGGAGTACAGCACAACTCACTCAATCATAGCAAGCCACCACTTCTCAGGGAAAGGATAAAGGGGAAGGTTTGTGTACAAACTAACATCCACTGCCACCAAAAGGTGAAGGTTTTGTTCCCTTCCTCAGCTCATCCCTGCAGTGCCTCTTCTCCATGCTCTGGATTTACTGTCCCATGAGTCAACTCCAAAAAGAAAAATAAAAGAGAAAGTGGAGCATTTTCTGTGGTCAGCAAGCTGAATAACCTCATAGAAAGGCTCTGGCTGGAGTGTGCTGCCTCCTCCAGCTTCTATTTGAATCTGCCTCCTGAGTGCCTGTCCATCTTCCCAGCGTCCCAGGGCACAAGCAAACCCAGAAGCAAAAGAAAATAATTCTGTCCTTTTCACCTAATGACAGGGAAAGACTAGGTTCTCTTGTTTTACTTACTCTGTGGTGTAGAACTTAAATAGCACCCTTGGTTTTTCTCAAGGAAGTCAGCCTTTATTTCTGAAACCAAAGCACAAACAGAAGAACTCAGTTACCACATCAGAGTTCAGAATAAGACAGACCAGCCATACATGCTTTTAGCTCTTTCTGTGAAATCCTCAAAGCTTATTAGGGCAGCAGGATATGCTGTGCTGCCAAACCAAGCCTGCAGCATATGAACAGCCTCTTGGACCCCTCTGAGCTGGAGAAAACTGCTGTTATCTATTAGAAAGGGCTTAATTTGGCCCTTCACCCTGCTTTTGCCAATACAACAAATCGTTCTTCTTGTGTCTTATTTTAAAAAAGACACATAACTACCTTCTGTGGCTAAAAATGATCCTGGTTTTTTCTCATTGTACCTCCCCATCGCTTCTGGAATACACATTGAGAAAAATCCCTGAGCAATGAGCAAAGTGCTCCCTCACTTTGAAATTGCTTGGTGTAGTCATTCCCCCTCCTAAAGTCAAAGACAACTTTTTCTGGAAAAAGAACAGTTTTAGTTTTCTTTGCCAGGGGCAATTAAAGATCCACTCTCATAACAGTTTTTTGAAGCAGGTATGATATTACTCTTCTTTTTGTTTTGCTTTTCAAGAACCTCACAGTTGGTTATTTATCAAAGCTGAAATATGCCTTTTCTTGAACTTTAAGGTTTTACACCCAAGCTGATTAACATCATACTACAATCAGTTTTACTTTGGCTCAGGCAGGAGTACTGAAAATTTCTTTTTTAAAAAAACAGAAACCTTTTTCATCCATTCGGATTTCAGCTCAAAAAGTCCCCCTTTTCTAACAGAACTGAATGATTATCATTTTAGTACATTTAAGCAATCATTTTTTACACCATAGAAAAAGCACTGATAAAAGGTGTTACCTCTTAATGGTGTTTTAATGCTTGGTTTCTCAGTTTCATTACTGTCATAAGCCTTTGCATTTTCCTTTACTGGATTCTCTTCGAAATAAACTGTAGTACCACCTATCAGGAGCAAAAAAAGAACAAAAAGAAAAAGAGGATTGACAACATCATCAATCTGAAGGACCAAGATGTAGTTTCAGAACATCCATGATCTAAATCAATGATTTTTCAAGCTGTGAACTCCGAGAAATTACTCTTAAAATACAACAAAAAGCAACTAGGACTTGAAATGCTTATGGTAAATTTGCGTTCACAAGAAATATAGCTCTCTACACCAGACTTCTTTTAAAAAAAAAAAAAAAATTTAGGAGCTCTTGGCTTAAAAACATGAATACTAGGAGCCAAGAAATTCCTTACACTAAGGGGACTCAGTATAAACCAGTAAATACATGCCCTGGGAGTATAGAGAGTTTTTCCCACAGCTTTGGGCACTCAGCTTACAAACAATAATAGTGTTGTCTTATGCAGCATTGGGCAGAGGGGAAAAGAGAGAGAAGCAAATATAGAAAATAAGTCCCCTTTTAATGTAGTCCAAGCCATCCTTTAGTTAGGTCTCATTCTCTCCTAATCCATAACAGCTGCCTAATTTCACCCCTCAGGTAGCTGGGAAGAATCTAAACCCACACCTTTCAGCTGCTTGCCAAATTAAAGAGTCATTCAGCTGTGAAACCCAGCTCAGCTAATGTAACTAACTAGAAAGAACAAAGCCCTGCAGGATATCAGAGGTCCCAGAGCAAAGGTCAGGGCTAGGAAGTCAAATGCAGGAAAGGATAAAGTGCAATCCCAGAATCAAAGGGCTGACAATAAGAAAGCTCAGGTATAGAATAAAAAGCCATAGAGCACGTGGGGAACAGAGATCATGGCCCAGCTATCAAGCATCAGCAGAGCAAACAGCAACGGCAAGAATACAACTGGTAAATGTTTTCTAACGTTCACTCTGGGCCCTTTTACTCTTTAAACAGCCCAGGGTTCTGCTGGGGTTTGATGTGTTTCTGCAGCTCTTTTACCACATGCCTGGGGCAAAGCACAGCTTGCCACCTAGTGTTTACTGACTTTACTTCAACAAAGAAAACACACTTTATCTAATGTGTTCTGGCAGTTTCAGCACACCAGTGTTATGCCAAACATACAAGGGAGAGAAACAAAATGACCGGACCCATCCAAACCACAAAAAATGGGAAAAAGCTGTGAATTTTAAACTATGGTAAGTCACAGGTGCAGCAGCAAGGTATTTGCACACACTGAATGGGCCCTCTATGTTTTAAATCCATCTTAAAAAGCTGTCAAGTGACTGATTTCCCACAAAGCTCAGAGCAAAGACACTAACCAAAGCACTTTATTTTCAGGAATGCCAAACCACACAACCATATTATTTCACTATGTACCGAGGTTTTACAAGGAAGATCTCCTTCATAATTGTGATCAGAAGACCAAAAAGATCTATGAATCTAAAGAGGGCTATGCATGGAGTCCCTACTTTTAATTCCTCTCCCCTTCTTGCCGTCAATCAGTATTCTTTCTGTCTCCAAGAGTTCTTAGAAGTTGTAGAAAGGAAAGGAAATAATGCAACTTCCATGCAGATTGCTAGCATGTATCTTCAGCTCCCTGACCTAGAAGCTGTCTGATTCACGGCAAAGGGTTTATAGGCTCTTAAAACTCTTCAAGCTCTTCTTAAAAGCTCTTAAAGCTTTTCAGTTCCCCAAGCAAGTTGCCTAACTTGTATTTAAAACCTCTTAGTAGAAGCCAGAAACCAGTTTCTCAAGGTGTGGTTTTGCTTCCATTCTGGTCTCAGGGAAGCAGGACAATTATGCTCCCCTACCAACCCATCCTGCTTATCCCCCTGCCTCACAGACCATCCCCTAAACTCTGCAGGAAAAGCACAACACTGCACATCTACAGATGGGGGGGGGACTGTGAAGGGGTAAACTAATCCTCTCCTTCTATATAAACAATGGGAGTCTCTTATATTTTTACACCTGTTGTGCCTATAATCCAATACAGCTGTTAAGAGCTGGAAAAGGCTGGGAGGGAGAGGAGCCTCATTTTTAGAGCCATCTAATTAAAAACCCATCCCTCAGCTGCATTTAAAACACTAAGCCTATTATACCCTGCTAGCCACCATGTGGTAACAAGAGCTTTTTCCACAGACAAACCTCTGTACTCTCCTAAAGCAATACTCATAACCTTGTTCCTCCTCCCTCAAGATCAGAATTTTTCCATACTTCCTGGACATTCTGCTTCTGGAGCAGAACTCGGGCAGACAACTCCTGATGACAAGAACACGGGTGGGAATGGAGAAGAGACCCAGCCCAATTCATCCCACGCACTGATCAAACGTACATCCTCCAAAACAGAGTAAGGGGGAAGGAAGTACAATTTATTCGCAGTTTCCTGGTGAAATGACGGGCTAAAACCACATGACTGTATCACACTGAGTTAGAACGTTTCTGTAGTTTTGAGAAAGAGACAAATTTCCTCCACTAAAGCAACAAGCAGGTGCCACACAGTGCCAACTGAGGAGCCTGTCCAGCCCCGTGTCCAGGAGCCAGTCCCAGAGCATGCCTGGCATTTCAAAAGGAAGGACAAGCCCCAATTATTCACTTCCTCATGAGCAATGCCGGTCCCTGTAAGGAGCACAGCCACTGAGGGATTGATTTCTGCAGCTCAGGATACCTCATTTAAATCCCACCTTCCAAAACCAAGCAGCGAAATTTGAATGCTGTGGTAAAATACTGCTCCAAGTGATGAACTAGGAAAAAATAGCCACCTCAGGGCTTCAGCGTGCTCTGCATGCCCCGATCCTTTAGAAGCCTGCTTCTCCCTCCATCCCTCATGTATGGGGTAAGAAGCACAGCGGGACTTCCTCACCTGCGTGCCAGAGGCACGGTAACACCTGCCAAGGAGCCAATAAACCCCATTTCCCTAAGTTTGGGGCATTTCAGCCCCTTTGCCAGCAGCGCGGACTACGAGCTCTGGGAGTCGGAGCCTACCTTGCGATCTATACGCTTTTATAGGGAGTCGCGTCAGGGAGTCTGGGGTCCCAAAGTGATGCTCGTCCCCTGAAACGAGAAACGGGTGAGGGGCACAGCCGGCAACTCAGCTCAAGCCCACCGGGCCCAGGCCTGACAGCCTTCCAGGGGCACCAGGCTCGCCGGGAGCCCGCGCTGTTTCCAGCGGCTCCGTTCCCAGAGGGGAACCACAGGCGCCCGCCCGCCCCACTTAGCGCCGCCCCACGCCGCCCTCAACCACGAGATCCACCGCGGGCCGCTGCCCCCGCCCGCGCCGCTCACCCTGCAGCGCGCCGTGCTGGGCCCCGCTGTCCACCTCGTCCCCGGGCTCCTCCGCCTGCGCCGCCGCCAGCCGGGGACTCTTCCGCCGCCGCTTCAGCCCGGGGCCATCCGACGGAGCCAGCCCGGGGCCGTCCGGCGGAGCCGCCTCGTCGTCGCCGCTGCCCA
>VZTR01005373.1:0-13502 GCA_013400775.1 Chaetops frenatus | reverse complement strand
GGGCCCGGCTCTTCCGTTCCCCACCTGGGTATTTTCTGTGTACGGCCCGATCGTGGCGGAACAAGGCCAGTTTGGCATTTCTCGGAGGCAGAAAAACCTGTAAAATAAGCACAAACAACAGCTTTAGCAGAGAGAGGAAACTAGGAGGTACTTTGGGGAACCGTGAGCTCCTCTGGCAGTGATAACATTGCACTTCTCTGTTCCTTAGTGTGGGAATCATTGTGGTTGATCAGATCTAGACTGTCTCACTAGGCATTTCACTTTTCTTACCCGTTTGTTCAGATGCATTACTGGTAAACAGGAATTTTAAAATGTGTTTGACTGCATTCTTGATAAAGCATTTTTACCCAGGCATGTGGTAGAGTTCCTAGGACTGGAAGTTTTCAAATCCAATTCAACGGGACTACAAGATCTCCTCTAGACTCCCTCCCTAGCAGCTCAAGACCACCTTGGAAAGGAGTTGCTAAGCAAATAGAGACCCTTTTACAAATTTGCAGAATCACAGAATTGTTCTGGTTGGAAGGGACCTCAGGAGATCATGCAGTCACACATGCCTGCCAAGGCAGGGTCACCTGGAGCAGGTGACACAGGAACACCTCCAGGTAAGTTTGGAATGTCTCCAGATAGGCAGGCTCCAGGCCCTGCCTGGGCAGCTTTTTCCAGTGCTCTGCTACCCTCAATGTAAAGAAATTCGTACTCACGATGAGGTGGAATTTCTTGTGTTTAAATTTATGGCCGTTGCTTCGTGTCCTGTCACTGAAAAGAGCTTGGCACCATCCTTGACACTCCTTTGAAGTATTTGTATGCACTGAGATGAGATCCCCTCTCAGTTGTCTCTAGACCAAACAAGGCCCAGCTTCCACAGTCTCTCCTCATAGAAGAGATACTCCAGACCCCAAATCATCTTGGTGGCCTCCACTGGACCCTCTCCAGCAGCTCTTTGTCTTTCTTGTACTGAGGAGTCCAAAAGTGGACCCAGCACTCTGGATGTGGCCTCACTTGGGCCAAGTAGAGGGGCAGGATCACCCCCCTTGACCTGCTGGTCACACTCTTCTAATACATCCCAGATTCCCAATTCCCCCACCCTGGCTCATGGTCACCCTGTCATCCACCAGGACCCCCAGGTCCTCCTGAGCAGAGCTGCTCTCAAGGTCAGCCCCTAATCTGTACAGGTACTGAAGGATTTCTACACATTGAAAAAAGTCAGGAATAGGGAAGCTGATACTGTAACAGCAGTAACTTCATTTACAATCCTCTGGAACACCTGTGCTCACGTTTGTGAGGTTATTTTGTTAGTTTTCAGGGCTGTAAATGGAGTAGGCGTGTGCATGTTCTGTGCAATCCAACAGGAAGGCTGGGTGAGGGAAGTGCTCTTCAGCTTCCACTCCTGTGCCTGTCTTCTCTGTACAAAGATTTCAAAACAAAAAGCATCTGAAGTTCTTTACTAACACACCAGTAATGTTGCAATTTCACCCAAAAGCAAGTGAATATTTTTGAGATAAGTTATATGTAGCTCCTGCTGTACCAGCAGCAAATATTGTCACTCTTTTCAGTCCTAAAAGCAAAACACACACATTGAGCATTGTTTCCTAAAGCAAAAATAAAAGAGGATGTAACAAATACTGCATCAGGGGGAAAAAACCCCCCATAACAATGTCAAGGTCTTTTTTTCTAATAGTTTTGTGATGACTTCATGCCATAGACTGATCAGTTAATTTTCCTGCCAAATGACTTTTTGGGAACCAGGTTCTCAACCTGGAGAGGCTGAAACGACTCCCTGATTTTGTCACACACTTGCCACTGGTTTCGTGACACTTGTGCTTCTGTGGGAAGGGAGGCCCCTCAGCCCCAACCACCTGCTGTGTTGAAGGGACTGGATAGTTTTAGGGACAGAGGGATAAAAAATACTTGGATTTTCATGAAGCCCTTAACACCTGCAGCTCCTCTCTGCTGTTCCTTGGCTGTTCCTTCCCGATGCAGATCAAGTGTGTGAGACTGATGGCAGCCAGGAGCAGGGCCCTCAAGGTGACCTTGGCCTCTGTGGATCAGCCACGCTGACTTTTTCCTTCCTGCTTTTCCATTCTCCTGGTTTTACAGCCTCTGCTGCACCTGGTGAGAGGTTGGTCACGATAAGGGAATGTGCTGAGTCTGCCATGGCCGCTGTCCCCTCCCAGGCTCTGTGGGTGACGGAGGACAGTGCAGTCCTGCCTTGGCTGCCTAGCACACCTCGCCTTCTCATCACCTTCCTGATATGAGCAGTGTCAGTGTTGATGCCTGTGCACATGCTGACACCCCTGGGTAACGTGGCACACACATTTTACTGACCCCGCTGACAGTGCCTCTGTGCTCCCTGGGTTCGTCCACACAGCATAAAGAAGTATTTTTTTCTGCCCATTTGAACCCAGCCTCTTACCTGTTTTACAAGTGCCTCCAGCACTAGAAAGGGGGGGATTGAGTCAAATTGAAACAAATGAAACACCTTAGTCTAATCCCCGCTTTCAGCCCTCTGCCCTCAGATTGAGGAGTCCCAGCCACTCGATGCCCGCTCCTTTCCAGCACCGTTTCATTGCCTTTCCCTGTGTTTTGTCTCAGCCATTTGCTGCTGGGCTCCTCTGGGGATGCTGGTGAAAAGGCAGCAAGCTGAGTTCCAGGGAGGTTGCTGTCTCTGTTCTGCTGCTCTTTGTGCAGCTGCCTTTGCCCTGGCATTCTCCATGCTGCTGCTTTCCATGAAACGTGTCCTGGGCAGGGGGAATAGGGAAGGGGTTGGAACATACTTTTTACCAATAAGTAAAGCTTTATAAAAGGAAGGCCTTGTAAAATCATGGCTCAGGCCTGTTACTTCAGCTAAGTAGAAAAGGACTATGGGAAAGAGACTCAGCTGAATCAGGGTTAGAAAAACAAGTTATATAACCATGGTGTGTTCACATTGTGGTGTATGGTGGTTGGTTGAATTATGTTTGTTATGTTTTAAAACTATGTAACTGATAATGGGCTAACTGCTTAAAAGGGCCTGGTTTTTGCAATAAAGGGCTCTCCTTTGCACCTGCCTGGGGACTCTGTCACTACAGACCCTCACCCACACATACCCATGCCTACACATGCCACTGTGGATGCACCACAAGTTAGAACAGAACAGAATGCTTTTTTTTTTTTTTGGAGAAGCATTGCCTAAATGAGGCCAGGGGCTGACACACAAACACTCTCACTTTCCCCTCCGTTGCAGTCTCTGGACCACTTCAGGGAATGCTGGGTGGGCTCCACATCCCTTTCCCTCCAAGCTGATGCTGAAAACCTTCCATTTCACATCCTCGCCAGCCTCCCTGCACTGGCAGTGTGACAGTTCCAGAGTCCAGGCTTTGCAACCTACATGTTTGGGTTGCTTTTCCTGTAGTACTTTTCCTAAATCAACTCTCAAAGAAGTTCCCTCTTCACTCTGGTTTCCTTGTTTCAATCCACAACCCTGTTTCTGTGTGCAGGAAGCCGCCAGTCATGCAGTGGGCCTGAAGGAAAGCGCACAACCACAGAGTGGCAGACACGCGGCCAAAAAAAAAGTTATTGTTTCCCGAACGCTCCCGAGAACTGTGGGAAGGGAAACTACAGCTCCCAGCAGGCAGCCGGGAGCCAGGGAAGGGCAGAGTTCACCGTCACGTTTCCAGCGGAGGATTCAGGGTGTGCGCTGGTGTCCTGCCACCAAAGGGCCTCTGGGAGGGACGGCAAGGGGAAAGGCCAGCGCTGGCCTCCTCTTGCCACCCCTTTGCTCCTGGATCGGCGCCCTGACCGGCTCCGAACCTGCCCGGGTAAGCGTCCGGCCCCACTTTTTTTCTGCTGATTTCCTTCTGCTGGAGCGTCAGCGTCGGGAACAGGGAGGGGAGGGGAGGGGAGGGACGAGAGCCGGGCGGCGGAGCAACAGCTGCACCCCCACACCCCCAAATCGTGTGTTGGAGACAGTGCTGGGGGGCGAGGTGTCCCCCTGTGCCGAAAAGCTGCTGAGGAGGCCGGGCTGGAGAATTCTGTACAGAAAACCGCGCGAAGCACTCCCCAGCGGGGAAAGTTTCTTGGGAGTTTTCCACGCCGCCTTAGTTGTGCTTGGGAAAGCCATCAGCTTGCCCGGGTTACACCAGCGAGCCCGGCTCCGCCTGTGCCCTGTCCCAAAGTGCTTTAGCCGGGCCAGAATTAGCTCTGGAGGGCTGCAGGAGTCAGGATGCTGCTCCGGGTTCGCAGCCCCCGGCCAGGGCACTGCGGAGCTCGCGGGGTGCTTCTGCCGGATCGCCTGCCGATCCGACACGCCGGAGGCAGCCTGGGAGTCAGAGGAGGAGCGAGGGCATTGCTCCATGCCGGCCTGGCTGGGAGGTACCAGGTGCCCAAAAGCACACGGGGCAGCCTGCCGAACCCCAGACTGCAGGCCTGCCGTCTGGGAGCACAGCTGAGTCCATCGGGATGAGACGGCAGTGCCTCACCCCCCTGGCATGTCCCAGGATAAATGCGGTTTGCATTAACCCCTGGACTGACGGGAAGCAAAATAGCTGACAGCCCATGGGCTGAAGGTTCATGGTTATGGGCGACATCCGCCCATTTTCACCTTGGGAATCATGGAGGAGGAGCCTCCTCCACCGTGAATCACGGCTTCTGTGTTTCTGCTTATCAGGTTTGTGGGCGTTTCGTTGGAATTCCGGGATGGTGTCTGTGAGCGGGGCAGGACTTGGTCAGCCCCTCGAGCAGCAGGGAGATACAGCTCCGTATGAACATCTGAGAAAGTGAAACCAAACACTACAGAAGCCAGAGCTCCAGGGGGAAAGGAAAATGGAAGAGAATCCAAGCGTGAATCTGCCTGGAGGTAAGTCAATCCTACGATTACTCCATCTGTTAAGAAAATCTCTTTGCTTCAGGTTTTCAGGAGTGGCATGGGAAACCTGTACAAAAGAAAAGTAAACCAGTAAAAGAATCCCTTTTTTTTTCCAGGCCAAGGAAAGCAAGTTGCCATCTTATTTTTAAAGGGTGAAAGAGGAACAAGTTGCTTTCAGTTTTGGATTCTAATCTGCAACAGGTTTAGACTGTGTGTCCAAGATGGCAGCACAAGGAATGCTGAAGAGAGAGATCCAGACTGGCAGAGCTTTCTTCCCTACATCCTAGTGCTTCCCACCCACAGATGCTTAAATAATCAGCCAGTTTTCCACCACTTGTAGGTGGAAAAACTCTGTAAGAGGCAGGGCAAGTAGTTTGTGCCCAGCCTGAACAGCAGGATATCTCTGAGTTCCTCATGCTTCAGTTTCTGCTGTGTACTTACATTCTGTGGGAGCCTTGTTATGACTAGTACCTACAGATGTATCAGTGATACAGTGATGCCATCACCAGCTCAGATCTGTCCTAGCTAGTCAGGAGTGTTACTGTAATAATCAGCAACAAGGAATGTAAAAATCTGGCAGGTGACAAGTGCAGCTTTTTCTCTGTTTTCAAATTAGAAGGGAGTTCCTTGCCCTTTTCATCAGTGTTTATTCTAATTATAGTGTAATCATTTATGTCATTGTAGTGCTTGATCATTCATAAGCAATTTTTTACAAATAGGGGCTGAAATTTGAGCTGCACTTTGGTTCTGTAAGAGTCAGAATATGTCACAAATATGTTTGGTCTCAGAATCTCTCTATTGAATTATGCCCCAGTGTTTGTTTCTAATTAAATGTTGCCATAGCTCTTTGGGAGAGTAGCTCCAGGACAGAAACAGAGACAGAGCATGAGCATAATGATCATTTACATTCAGACAGATGAAGTGCATTGGCATAACTGTACTCAACAACAGCCTTAGGAACTCTTCAAATCCGTTGCTATCTGTGGAAGATGTGGTAACATATCCTACCACTTAAGGAAGTGAAGGAATTGCCAGCCCACCCGACTTAGGACATAAACTGGGATTGAGTTAGCTTTAGCACGGCAGCTGTGAGTGCTGTGGTTTGGATTTGTGGGTTTAGAGAAAAAAAGTTGAAAACAGAGCAGTGTTTTGGCTATTGCTGAACAGTGCTGGGACAGCATCAAGGCTTTCTGCCCCTGCCCAGCAAATACTCTGGGGTAGGCAAGAGACTGAGCAGGGACCCAGGGTGGGAAAGGGGTTGATGAATACAGTATAGCATCATGCTCAGCAACAAAAACTGAGGCACAGGAAGAAAATGAGAAGGGGGTGGCTATCAAGGTGGCCATTGCTGGGACACTGGCCTGGCATCAGTCTCCTTGTAGGAGGTGGTGAGTGATTGCCTTTGCATCCTGATTCCCACCTGCCCTTCACTCAGCTGTCTGGATCTCAACCCATGAGTTTTCTCACATCTGGCCACTTTATTCCCTCCCCTGTCTCACTGGGGGTAAGAGCTTCTGCAGTGCCAGGAGTGGGAGTTGTATGGGTGGTGGTAAAGCACTGGGCGTCCTTGACTCCTGTCTGGCTCACTGGGTTTGTGCACTCTGATCCCAACAGCTGGACCAGCCCAGGGTGAGGTGGGGAGCACCGCAGAGCTTCCTGTGCACCAAGTGCCCACCCAGAGGACACCTGAACTCCAAGAGGCCACCCAGGAAGCAAATGAGCACCAAGAGCCCACCCAGGGGACACCTGAGCACCAAGTGACAAGCAGATGGCCTGAGACATCCTGCAAACCAGAGGAGGACTCTTCACTGTGTGAAACAACTGTTGACGGGGGACAGACAACACTGTTGGGTTTAGCTGGTCCCACAGCAGAGGAGAAGGCTGCCCAGGAAGCTGAAGTATTGCCAGAAGAGTCTGACAAGACAAGAGAAGGTGTGTCAGAAAGACCCCTGGAAAAAGAGGACTTGGATGAAGGTGAGTCTCTCCCCAACTTTGGGCCAGGTAACTTGGGCTGTGGCTTGGAGGAGGCAGAGCAGGAAAAAGGGTTGCTGGTTCTTGGGCTAAAAAGACTAACTGTAGGTCTGTGATTTTTATTCCCCACAGCTGGGCTGGGACATGATAGTGTGGACAGCAAAGCAGACAGCCCTGTCCACCAGGAAACATGGGAGCACCAGGAGACAACTGGGCCATGTGAAAGCCTCTACATAGCAGAGCAAGACACTTCATCAACAAGCAAGGCATGGAGCTCTGAGAGTGAAATGACACATTGGGATGTGACTGGCGGGGAAGATGTCCCCAGGGGCTTCTTGGCAGAGAAGAGCAGCAGTGCCACTCTCCCAGACTGGGAGCCAGAGGCACCCAGAGAGCAAGAAAGACAGGAGAGTGGGTCCCAAGGCATGTTAAGGAAAAGACCAAAAGGTGAGCTGGTGGCTGCACCCTGCTGCTCTTGCACTTCCTACACTTCCCATAGGCATTAGAACAACAGTTGGGTGAGATCTCTAGTAGCCATTGTCACTTTCCTGGAGTCAAGCAGGAAAGAAGGTATGAGAAATTAATTGGCTTCTCTCTTTCTGTTTCCTTTGGCTCCTGTCCTGCTTTGATAGGCATGAAGCCACGCTGCACTCTGCACTGTCTTTCTCCTTGCCCAGCCCAAGAGGAGAGAGCCAAGACTCAGGGCAGTACTAACCCAAAGCAGAATTCTGACTCTTCCCTCAGCTGGGAGCTCCTGCTTTTCTTAGTATTTTCTTATTTACCTGTTTCCTCAGCAGTGAGTGACACATTTTTTTTTTCTCTTGCTGCAGGGGACACAGCCCCAAACCCAGAGACTCAGTCTTCCCTGCAGAATGTCACCACCCAAAACACAGAGCAGGAGAAGGCCAAAGAGTCCCTCCTGTGGACAGGTGAGGAAAAGAAGCTTCCCTTGCATGTTACTCATCGACCAGAAGGCACTGATCCTCCAGGAGCAAGTAATGAAGCACATTTAATTACTCTTCTCTCTCGGGACCTTTCACAGCCTCTTCTGAGGGTTTGAGAGAAAAAAAACATCCCCTTAAAATATAGGCTCACTTTGAGCCTATAGTGGCAGCTTTCCCTCCAGCTCTTTAGCCTCAAAAGCTGGCATATTGTGTTCATCATGCTGTGAGTGCCCTGGGAGGTCTGGGGGGGCCACTGCACTGAGGGTCCTCCTCCCCAGCCCTCCTCTGTTGTGGGGCTCTGAGCAGGAACAGTGATGCTCAACTGCATCAACACATTTCTCCTGTCAGAAAGAGACCCGGCTTCACCATGGAGAGGGATACAATCCATTGTGTCTGCACCTTGCTGCCTTCTGTTTTCTGACCAGAAGCACAGTGGCCTTTGTTTGCTCATAGCTTGGAGGAGGGCAGTGAACACAGCACTCTACCTGGGTCAGACACCCCTCTATGTGGAGCTCTGAACCCACAAACCTTAACTAAAACAGAGGAGGGGGAAAGAAAAGAAAGCCTGTGGGCAGCTGTAATTTCCTCAGGAAGGTCTGCACAAAGCTGTAGCCTTGCCCTCATCCCTGGAGCTGCAGCTCCCTCACCTGGTGTGCTGGAGCGGGAGTCTCACGACACAGAGGCAGCAGCCCCTTCACCTTTCCTGGCCAGCTTGCCCCACTTTCCTACTGCAGGGGGGGAAGGTCTGGGAGGGGGAAAAAGAGCCATTGCAGCTACTTCCCAGTGTGTCACTGCAGCTCACTTGGGACTGACTCCTGTTTCCTCATCTCGTGTCTCCCCCGCTGAACAGGGCTTTTCATCGTGGGGCTCGCCGTGCTCGGCCTCTGCATATTCTGCTTCGGCAGCCCCACCTCCAGCTCCCAGCAGCCCCGCAGGAACCCCACAGTGGAGGCATTCCTGTCCCAGTTTGACCAGCTGCAGCGCAGGTTCCCAGGCCAGAGCCCCCACCTGTGGCTTCGCGGGCGCAAGTTCCTGCAGAAGCACCTGAACGCGTCCCAGCACACGCAGCCGGCCATTGTCATCCTCACGGCCGCCCGCAGCGGCGAGCGGACCCTGCGGTGCCTCAGCACCCGCCTGGCCGACTCCTACTCGGCCGCCCTGCACGGCAGCACGGTGCAGATCGAGGGCAGGGACAAAGCCGGCCTCCACAGCGACCGGGCCAAGCTGGAGGTGGACAGGGAGCTGAGCTCGGCCTTCCAGGCCGGGGGCCGGGCTGCGGTGATTCACCGCCTGGAGCTGCTGCCCGCGGGGGCCACCCTCATCTTCTACAAGTACTGCGACCATGAGAGCGCCGCCTTCAAGGACGTGGCCCTGCTGCTGACGGTGCTGCTGGAGGAGGACGTGCTGGAGAGCCACATCAGCCTGCAGCAGGTGGAGGAGAGGGTCCGTGACTTCCTCTGGGCCAGGTTCACCAGCAGCGGCACCCCCAGCTCCTACGACCGCATGGACTCTGACAAGCTCAGTGGGCTGTGGAGCCGCATCTCCCACCTGGTCCTGCCCATACACCCGGTGCAGACCATCGAGGAGGGGGGCTGCTATGCCAAACCCTAGGGACAAAGGTGGCCACAGCCCCAAGGAGGGTTGGACAGACGGTCCTGGCTAGCTCTGGCACAGGCAGAGGCAGAACCGGTGTTACTTCCCTTCAGTTTGTTTCTTGTAGGTTCCTGGGGAGAGCTTGGCAGGTACAGGTTGATCCAGGCCGTTTGGGCAGCTCGGTACTGGAGGTGATAGGCACACACTTCCTTCTGGCAGATGGGAGCAGGGGGTATTTTAGAGTTCCACAGCAGAACATCAACATGTGGGGAGGGAAAATAGGACCTTGCAGGTAGCATTTCTATCAAGAAATACACGAATTGTGTACACAACTAGTACGACAGAAAGGTACTGTGATTCAGCAGCTCTT
This sequence comes from Chaetops frenatus, assembly GCA_013400775.1. Lineage (NCBI taxonomy): Eukaryota > Metazoa > Chordata > Aves > Passeriformes > Picathartidae > Chaetops > Chaetops frenatus. Next base: position 3,781 of record VZTR01005373.1, on the reverse strand, counting down.
TCTGCCCTTCAGTTTGCTGAAGTTGTGTACATCAGTCTCACAATACACTTTATCCAGGGGGCTGCTAGAACACAGGTCAAATCCCTCAAAGCCCAATGTTTTGAAGACATGCTTCAAAAACTAAAGCAGGTTGCCAGTCAAGGCTGTGACCAGTCAGGCCCAGTTGAGTGCCACTTGCACAGCGTGACTGACACCTGGCAAAGCCCAGTTCCTCAAACAAACCTGTAATTCAGAGATCCCCTAACCATCAATTACAAGAAATCTCAGGTTATCAGCAATTTAACGCTACACTAATGGCAGAGAACAAGCTCCAGAACCAGACAGCAATGAAACAGTTGCTGTCACCCTGATAGTGTGAAGCCTCAAGGGGTTACACAGGTAAAAAAATGAACAATACAATGTAATTTAATGCTGCCTCTCTCTAAAACAAGTCCACTCAATCCCTTTGCCACACAAAGACTGTGACTCTCTCCTCAGGCCTGTGCTTTGGTCCCACATGACAGATTGTCCTTGCTCTGGATCTCTGATCTGTGTCCAGGGCTGGAGGCCTGTCTGCCGGTCTCTCCCCAGGTGACTCCTCTTGATGAATGTCGATGTTAACATTGATATTTCAAACCACGTAGGGTACCAGACCGGGTCCTTGTCCTCCAATGATACATTTGCCTGCCAGGGAGATGGAGCACTGGCATCTGCCAAAGCAAGTAGGAGCAGAGCTGGGTTAGCTGGTAAGGACAAAATCTCTGACATTAACACTACAAATCTTTGAAAAAGCAGGTTAGTTTCTTCCCTTACCTCCTTTCCTGCATCATAGCAAGGGAAATCCAAGTCCTGGAAACTCTGTGGTCCCCCTGTACGCTGTGTTTTTTTAGGTGCTCTGGGGCAGAGCAGCCAACTCAGGAACACCTGGAGGGCAGGTGGAGGTTGCAGCATTTATTGTAGGCCAACAGGCAGCCCCAGTGCCAGCCCCGTGTACCTGTGCATTTATTATAACCCAAGGAGCAGCTGTGGCAGATCACAGCTCATTTCCGCAGCAGCAGCACAGAGCGAGGCCTTGCAGAGCCAGGCTTCGTATCCAAACCAGAACAAATCCACGCCACCACAGTGCTTTTTAGGAGCTGCACATCAGGGTGCTCCTTACAGCAGCCAGAGCGTGATGTTCGATGGGTCTCCAGCCAACAGTGCCTTGCTGATCTGCCCCACCAAGGGCTTGGGGTGGTGCAGTCCTGCACCCTAAAACCACAGCCTGTCTCTGCTGTCCCCTTGCCGTATGCCTTGAGCTCTCTCAGGAGATTGGTGGCCCTTAACTTGGAGGAGGGGGCAAAACAAAGGAAGAAGGAAGGTTATTTGTTCATGTTCTGGCCAAAGAACAGACTTTTGGGTTGGCTGGGTACGTGAAGACATGACCAGAGGGTTTTTAACCATGATAAGCACTGGGCTAGGTTTGATACAAGACACAGGTTGCTTCCTCCTCTCCCTCTTTTCTATTGCTGTACACTACTTCGGTGAGAGAAGACACTGTATCCTGCTCTGCACGGTTAAGTGTAGGTGTTGATGTAAGAACCAGCAGAGCATTAATCATGCTATGCCAATATTTTGATGGAAATCTGTATTTAAATGTTCTCTCTATTTTACATACTGTCTTTGCAATGCACAGCCCAGGTATGCAAAGGCAGCTCCCCATTGCTGAAGGCATCACCCACCTGGGCTCTTCCAACACAGAGATATTTTTATGGCCTTTATAAAGACAAATATCTGCTTGCTTCCAAACCAGGACTTCTATTTAAAAATAAATGACGAGATTGTGAAAGAAGCCAGCAAAGTGAGACTTGAATCTTACTATATTCCATTCTTTATTTTTATCTATTCTCATTAAGCTAAAGAGATCACCATATGAGACAAAATTTTATTTAGGTCAGGGACCTGTAGCTGTGCAAACAAAGTGAATATTTGCTTTTCCTGGAAAAACTCTAAACAACATTTTTCTAAGTTGTTAGGGACAAATGCTTGCAGCTTTTTCAACTGAGACAAAATGAAAAACAAACCCCCAAAAAGCTGCTGCATTCAACCCAGGCTGAAATACACTGGGGTTTGCATAATACTTAATGATAATAAATAAAACTGAAATCCACTGACAACTGAAATGTTTTAGAAATGAAAAAAGGAAATATTTCTCATTTCAACAGATTGGTTCCACTTGATATTACACCACCTCAACACACACAAACATTTACTTTTGTGATAAGTTATTTTGCCGAGCTCTAGCCTAAACAGAGAAGGCTGGAAAAAAAAAAAAGAAGAGGATTTACCCTGTTAGTTTGAATTTTCTTCAGTCCCCTGACAACAATACTCATAACAATGGCACCTGCCTTCACCCAGATGTCCATGTGATTGATTGCCAGAAGTAAACATCACTCATCTCCTGCCAGAGGACAAAGATTTACATGAAAATCCAGTGTCCCCAGGTACAGCAATGCTGGATGCAAAAACCAGGCTGCTTTTCTAAGTCTTGCACGTGAATCCAAAAGCAAGTCCAAAGGGAGCAGCAGAACAAACCAGGAGGCAGAAAGGTACACTGGTGGTTTTTTTTTTGAGTCTCAATCTCTGCAGCAGCAGTTCTGCAGGGTTGCCTGTTCTGTGTTGCCACGAGGTGCTGAACAATCCTAAAAGTCACATCGAAAATTACACAGGAGCACAACTGAGGGGCAAAACCAGTCCTGGAAGGCCAGCCTGGGCTGCTCCACTGCAAAATTAGTGCTGATTATCCCTGTGAATGTCCTGCTGTCCTGTGAGCCAATGTAACTTTGTCACCCTCAGCATTTAATGCCCAGGTGTGGCATGTCCCCCCTGTGCTGCCCAGGTGTGCCACCTCACCCTGTGCTGCCTACAGCGTCCCTGTCCCTGTCATGAAGAAACTGGAGGCCGAGTTTTCTTTTACTGGGGAAGGGGCCAACGCTCATGTCCAGAACCTCTTGTCCGAGAGTGGGCTGCCAGCTGAACAATTTGGGAATGGAGCGAGATTTCTCCCAGACCCAAATTGAACAGCAACAGGGAATCTGGCTAAACTTCAAGTGCCAAATATCTCCTACAAACTGACATCAAGAAACTGGGGATGTGAGTGTGGGCTGCCAGCTCGGAAATTCGGGAACAGTGCAAGATTTCTCCCAGACCCAAAACTACCAGCAAGAGGGACTTTTGCTAAACTGCAAGTGACAAACGCCTTCTGCAAACTGTCATCAATAAAGTGGGGGGAGGAGTTCTGTTTGACAGGGAAAAGCGTTCGTGCCCAGAACCATTTGGCGTGGGAGAAATCCTGATCCGTGCGAAATATTAGGTAGCAGAAGCCCACTCCTGGATACAGTCCCCTGGACAGGAATTCTGGCCTAATTTCATGAACATGCCGTAGAAAACGGAAAAGCTCCTTTAAAAGCCCTATTGATTTTACAAGATGCTGGAATAGGCCCTAAAACACCCTTAGGAATTCCCTTGCACCCTTGAAAAACTCTAAGAATGCCTTTAAAATTGTCTAAACCCCACTACTGATTTCTTAAATACCTGAAAATGCTCTTGGAAAGACCACAATTGCTAGAAGAAGACCTAAAATTCTTCAAAAACTCCTAAAACCGAAGAAACAGAAAAACTGCCTATAAAACCCTGGAAATGCCTTGAAATGACTGTAAAAAAGGTGTAAATGAGTCCCTAAAATCCCTATTACGAAAAAGACATGAAAAGGATCTAAAAAAACATACATATTCAACAGAAACCCCAAAAGCTTTATTTGAAG
>VZTR01005370.1:28035-52215 GCA_013400775.1 Chaetops frenatus | reverse complement strand
TTTTTTTTTTTTTTTTTTTTTTTTTTCTTTTTCCCAATTTATTTTCTTCGTTGTTCCAAAGGCATTTAACTTCCATTTACATAGATTTGAGCAAGGGAACATGGTGTTCCAGTTTGCCCACTTCCCACACATGAAAAAATAAGGAAGTGTTTGTCTTTACAGATTGATTGCTTTTTTTCATACTAGATGGAAGGAAAGTGTAATACACCCACAATCATATGCACATACACTGTCACCTTGGAGATGCAGTACTGTAAGTTGGTGAGCAATCATGTACTGAAATCCAGATAGTACACTTGGCCAGGGTCACTGAGACATTTTAAGTGTACATATTTGATATGATTTTTACTATTAATTATGTGGGTTTTATGTATTCCTATTTCATTGCTTTCTACAGAAACAGGGTGGAGGGAACCATACAGCTCTCTCACATCTTATGAGAGAGACTCAGACCAAAATAAAGAAACAGTGGGAAATTTGCCTCATTTTTTCTTACCATTGTTCCTATAACGTTCTGTCCTTATATGCAGACACAAGTGCTCCACTGTGCCACCGATGTGCTCCCCCATGTTTTCCCTTCAATTATCAAAAAGGAGAGCTTTATTGAAAGAATAACGACAAAGTCACAACAACTAACTTCAGAAATAGAAGGCAAACAGGAGAGGAAGAAACACATCTGAATCGGGTAAAGAGGTAGCAAAAGCAGCATGAGAAAAACATGCTACTAGTAACTAGCTAGAAATAGCTTATCTGAACCACCTCTGCATGACACACTCACTAACTTGGGAAAAATTATCACCTCCACTAGGACTTCTTGCAAAAAATTACTCCTTTTTCATGTATAAAAATAAAGTCCTTTAACTTCCTAGCTTAGACGTCAAATTTCTCAAACAGCCCATTATTAAACTTCCTTACTTGGCAACACAAGGTAGCCACATGGCAGCAATCCTTTTAAGAATACTCCCTGTCCAGTGTTAAATCCTCAACACTTCCCAGATGGATATTTGGGAGAATACTTGTTGGCATAAGATAAACATATTCTACAGAACTTTTCCAGCAATATAAGCACACAAATAGTAACTTTTGAAAGCCTGGAAACTGCCTGTCCTTTTTCAATTTATTGGAATCTGCAGAGGCTTTCCTTTCTTTTCTCCATTGCATGGGTGTAGCATATGAATCAGGTCTACCGTACTCCTAGGGGTAACTAATTTTGACTTAGAGCCTACTATATGTCTATGCCATTGTAGTGCTACATAAAGAGGCTATGCTGGTTGTCTATTTTTTCTGAAATCATTTATATTATGGAACCAAAATAAGCAAAATCTGTGATATACTTACATCATTATGACGGAGCACGTACTTGGGAATTCAAGCCATTTTGTACTGCTGTGTGTAGCATGGGCATTCTTTCTGACTTTTACAGCCCAAAACTTGTAATCAAACTAGTATATGGAAGGTAAGTGCAGAAGAAATATAGATAGAGTTACACACATCTTCTTGTTTCCTAGATTGGTATATTAGTCTCTGTTAAGCTTCTTTCTACCTTCCTTCTTTACTCACTTTCTTGCCTCTTGGAGACTTCTTGATCACAGAATCCCTAATTGTTGGGGTTTGGGTGTTCCTCTTTTTTTTTGTTTCTCTTCACCTGTGGAATTTTTTCCCCCCATCAGTTGCTAAGGGACCATAATGGCCGGGTACTTAAGGGGAACAAAAGAAGTGATTGAACTGAGGGAAACAGGTATTGTGAAGCTGGGAGAGGTTTTTTCTCCCAGCAGGGTGGGGGTACCTTGGAGTTTGGGGCGGGCAAAAGGTTTGGCTGGAGGAGGGGACGGGACTCTTGCTCTGAGCCGCCGGGGAGAACGGTTGGAGGGGCTGCTGCTGCTGCTGGACCTCGCCGGGAGAGCTGTTTTCTTCTGCTGTGGAAGGAGTCTCTGTCCGGAACCAGGACCTGTCACCATCTGTGTGGGTGCCCGGGATCCCTGAGTTTGCCTCTCCCTGTTCTGCTGGAGGCCGGGCTGCCGCTGCCCCGTCCCCGCCGCTGCTCCGGAGCTGCTCTGGGTTTCACGGCGCTACAGCCTCTGCACCCCCTGCCTACCGAGACACCGTGCCGTCCCAGCCTGCTGCCTTCCTTTCCTGAGAGCCTCGCCAGGACACCGAGATCCACTGCTCAAGGGGGTTTGTGAAAGTAAAACTTCTTTTTTTTTTTCCATCCCTCCCCGTCCCGGCTGTGTGTGTGTGGGGGGGATCCACCACACCACCGCCACGAGCTCCCCGAGCTCGCGCCACCAGCGCCCCCTACCAGCTGTGACTGTCACTGCATCAGAAGTGCCTGCGAGCCAGCAGGTTCTCACTGGGTTCCTGCTTCTGTTTGTTGTTAGTGCCTTTGTAGCTGTTGTTTCTTTGTTTTATTATAAATACTAGTAAAGAACTGTTATTCCGTTCCCCATATCTTTGCCTGTGAGCCCCTTAATTTCAGAATTACGATAATTCGAAGGGAAAGGGTTACAATTTTTTTTTCATTCCAAGGGAGGTCCCCTGCCTTCCTTAGCAGACACCTGTCCTTCAAACCAGGACACTAATTTAATGTTGGAATGTGGTACCTTTAAATATTCTCCTACTGCCCTTCTCAAAACCCTGTATCCTATTTCCCTGGTTGTCTTTCACAAACCATTGCAAATCCCAAGAATATAGACTGAAAAATAGCAAACCGTACAGTAATACAAAGACTTGAGACTGCCTGAGATTTCTTTCCTAACTCTCTCTATGCTGCTGAAATTCACTTACAGGGTGGCTAGCAAACTAAATGTGCAATGATGTAGAACAGCAAGTTAAAAAAATCCTATTTCACCAAAATTTTATTGCTCAAAAATTTGTTTCATATATTTATTCTAAGAGAATTATGTTTACATGGAAAATTTTCAGAAATATTCAGACCTTTATATGAATTAAGAAGGGTTTTTTTAAAAAAAATTATTTACCTAAAGACTTATTTAGAAATACAGGACACAAAACAGTAAGAAGACTCGAAACCTATTGATTTCACACATCTAACCTTGGAAGAAAAAAACATTCTCTAATTAAATGTCTATATAGTTATTTATGATAAGAAATAGCAAAAACCATAATATAGGAAATTAGGCTAAGCCTTCTCTATTTTATTTCATTTAAAAAGATGTCCTGAAAATTTTATATATAATAAGAGAGGGAACTTGGAACTAATTAGCTCATGTACTACAATTAACTTAATTATCTTCTATGATTATAAGATAGTCATACCAGCTTTATTAAATTTGACATTAGAAGATGTAATTTTCAAGGTTTTAAGATATTTTCCATCTAGAAAATAGTATTAAGGACATGTTTTGATAACTTGTTACATTTAAACTAGAAGATCCATTCACTCAGAGGAGGTTCTTTATTGCATCGATGCAGTTTGTTACACCTGACAGGTGAAAGTTCAGAAGTAGAGTTGCTCTCTTTCTGTTTTTAACAAAGAAGGTCAAGAGAGATTGAAGGGTAGGAGGAGAGGAGTATGAAACAAGCAACAGCACAAGTCTCCCAGTCCAAACCTTGAGCAAACCTGTTTATCCTTTCCTCTCTGTACAGACATGGCATTCAGGTGGCTACTAAGTAATTTCAAAGCTCTGATCTTTCTAACAGGTTTATCTTTCAGAATGTGGTCTAATGTATTCTCTTTTGCCATATTATGACTGAAAATATATTTTGCTTTTGTGTAATTTAGAATTGAGGAGATCTGGAATCTATGTGATAATGTGTACTGATAAAATGGTGTTAAAAAAAGTTGATAAAGGACACATGGAAACTCTATAAAACCTCCAAGGGGGACATTTGCCATCATGAAATATTTCTGTCTATAATTTATGTTGTAGAATTGCTTTTATCACCCTTTCTTCTCAACATACTCTGTGCTTTAAATTTTGCACATAGAATACAGAGTTTATTGATTCAGAAACAATCAACAGTCTTAATTATATACTTAGATTGCATAGGTCATGCAGAGAAAAGAAGAAGAACATAATGGACATTAATTCAGGCTTAAGAACAATCTTGTCTGCAATACAAAATACTTTTTTTCACTTAGAATGATGTACAAAGTCCTATTAACATAATGTATTTACCCACATGATCATCCAACGAGTAAGCTTCTAGTAGTCTCAAGGGCTTTTTTGTCCACATTTTTTAAGGCATTGCACAGTTTGATATAAGAAGTTAGCTCAAATTCTGTGAATCTACTTATGGCAGCTAGTGCTCCTCTGAAGCTCAATCTTTTTACCACCATAACTTGATTTCAGCAGTGTTCAGTGTCTGAGGCGAAGCCTTTTCGGAATCGTGTGAGTTATTTGATGTATTTTACAGCTTCATCCAAGATTCCACTTTTCTAAGACTCCTCACAACAGTCTGAGATTTTTACTGTTGAGAAGAGAGTACAGTAATTTTTTAAGGGTACCTGTCCACTATTAAAAACAAAAAACAAAACAAAACAAAACAAAACAAAACAAAAAAAAGCCAAAACAAACCAAAAAACACAGCCAAACACAACCAAAAAAAACCAACCAACCAACCAACCAAAAACAAACAAACAAACAAAAAAAAAATTCTTTTCTGCTGTTTGCTGCTGAGCAGGTTCTGAGTTTATGTACATTTACAATGACTACAGGGAAGGTTGGTGATATGAAAGTAAGTTTGGGAGCTTGATCTGAGATAATCACTCTAAGTATCCTTTATATAGAGATGGATAGAAATATTCAGTTTTAAGACATAGCACATCTAATCTGAAATAGACGTCTGAAAACATTGTGAACCTCATTATAAGGAGTCCATCCATCTACTGTCAGTAAAGACTTAGCCAACTGTCTCAGGTGTTTCCATCACAGATGTCTAAATTTAGGGGAGCTATTTCTGCAAAACTGAAATAAATAAATAAATATTTTAAAATTAGGTTTATTTTCCATTTATTTTTTTCAGATAGCACTAAGCTGCTTGTTGCTTATCTTGATTGTCATTCCAGTGATGTGTTTGAAGTAATCATCTAGTCGATGGAAAAAGAAGCATATATGACAATTATTACTCATCATGATCTTCCTACAGAATCTTCCTATGCAGCTTTAGATGCCTAACAGTAAGACAAATGTTGTTCTAAACTAGGGTTATAAACTATCTGATTACTATACAGATAGAAGTGCAGAGATAATACAGACAAATTAATAACATTTGACAATGAGGTTTGGTCTTACCTTGGAGATGGGTAATTTTGGGCATCTGTCTGTATTGTATCTGTGGCTTCACCATGGTTGCTGGTTCAACAGCAGGACATCTATTTTCTCCCTCAGTTGACAGCTGCTATGTGGCTTATCAGCTACAGGACACCACTGAGTTCCCTCTCTTGCAAGGATTTCAGCAGAGCCTAGTGGTGGTGTCTCCATTCCCCTCCACCCTCCAGTTAGTCCCTCTCAGCAGGTATAGTGTGTGGGAAGTTGGGCATGCTGATTGCATGCCCTCCAGGGAGTAGCAACTGCACTTCACCCTGTAATTTCCATACTGTTACAACTGTATATTACAGTACATTACTGTCCACTCAGTTCTATCCTCCGTTTCATATCCCCTTAGCCTGTATTGTGTGGGGGGAGTAGGAATTGCTGACTGAAATTTTTGTCTGTTAGAATGTAGCTTTCCATTTTTTTTTTTTAGTTTTACCCTCATTTTTCTTCCCATAACTACTTACTTCTTGTTTTAAGAGTGTAATCCAATTTTTATCACTATATTTTAATTAGTTCATATTAGATAGAAGTCGTCTTGCATATATTAAAATATTGTTTGGGTTGGTAAACAAGAACTGGAGATCTGGGCTGACTAGATTTCAATGTGTGCTTTGATGCTTCTTTAGTGCCTTCTTTGTCAATTTCATAAAAACCTGAAAGGAAGCAAACTATCACAAAATCCCTATGACTTAAACAGCTTAATCCAACACAAAAGTGAAGAATAAGCAGAATAATTTGTAGAAATGGTAAGTTTTCTTTATAACTAGTAATGACAATTCCTCATTAGGGCTAGGGAGCAGACTTGCAAGATGTATTTTCACAAATGTACAAAAGCACTGAGGCTGCCTCTCTCTCTCAGCATGGGTATGGGTTTTGGGGGTTATCAATTTATTTCCCCTTCCATGCTGTATTTTAATTTTCATCTGAATAAAAAGCATTTACTCTGTCAGGAAGAAGTAGCAGAGGCAAAGACTGAGTAGCATTTGTGGTCACTAAAAATTGTGGTATTAGAGAATATACAAGGTATCTGGTGAGTGGTATTTATCCATGCACGGTAAGAAAGCAATGATATCATGACACCCAGGTTTATGTTCACATGACTGCTTGGGCCTAGAAGTCACTCACCTTTCCCAGTCATGGGATGGACATACCCTTCTCTTCCTTTTCTTCCTTTTCAGGTGCTGCCATTTTTGACTGCCATATACAAAAGGCAATGTCACAGGAACATGTGTATGTAAGGGCAAAGAGGAAAAGTCCTGAAAGGCTAATTGAAAAGCATTTAAAACTGAAACCCATGATATTTCTGGAAAGAAATCCAGCCTGAACCCACTAAAACACAAAGTTCAAGAAGCATCAAGGTACAGACTTTCAAGGGCAAGGTGAAATGGAAAAACAAACCTTGTTATATGGTGTGAAATAAATGGGAAATGCACAAAATTAGGCTCTCTTCTGCTACTAGGAAAGGAGCTATATCTTAACAGGGATGGGTTTATATTCCAAATTTCTTGAAAGAATGTTAAATTTCAAGCTGAGTTTGTAGTGATTCTGATGAAGACTAGTGCCAAGGAAAACTTGTTCACTAAGATGATCCTACTTTCATCTGTCAAAGTCTGCATCCCTGAGCATGTTAGTTGGGAGTGGAAAGAATTGTAAAGGCACAACACTCTGCTCTATGTTTGCTGCAAGATAGGTCCAACCATGAACTGACACAGATAGTTGCTCATGAGTCTGGTCAACTATCTGTTGACAACTATTTTCATCTAGGTGGATACTGTAGAAGAAAATTTTCTAAGCCAAAGCAGCAAATCTTACTCATACTGTCCACTAATCAAGTTGTTTCTCAGTTGCAAATAAGAGACAATGTTCACTCTTTTGCATAAGCTTGTTTTATAAAGACATAAACAAACAGCAGGAATTTATCTTACTGGATGACATCTTTAATCAGGTTTAGGGAGCACTCTGATCTGAAGGCCCAGGGTAGCAGACTTGAATGCCATGCTGTTTTTCCAAGAAAAGGTTTTGTTGATTAGCATGGATGTAACATTTAAGATGATGGTCAGCAAAGACAGTTTTCGTTTGATGAACTCCCCAGCAGTAAAGTTGTATAAACTGGTTATAACCATTCCTGAACTGTGAAAAAAGTTCAGAGGCACCAAATTTTCACAACAGCTGCTGTGTGAGGGAATACATGCAGCTTTTACAGATGACTGACAGCCATATGAAAGATCGTTTCCTGGCAGTTTTCTGGGAAGCATTTGCCTGTGGGCTATATTCTGCCTTTGTCTAGTGTCTAGAACAAGAATCTGCTGATCATAATGCCTTGTCTAAAACAGTCAACCTGAGAGCAGAAATAAATATTTCAGGGGCTTTACTCACCAGAGTTCATACAATCAGATAAATCCAGCTCATCTCCTCAAATTTTTCAATGATCTTCCCTGTCCTCTACCCACCAGTAGGTTGGCTTTTCTGTCAGGAAAAAATGGTCAGTTCTTTGCCTAAAAGGCACTACATGCCTAGAAGAATTTGTACAAACAGATTCCACATAGAAGCTTAGTAGTATCTTCAGATGCTTCTTTAAAAATCCAAGTTGTGTCAAGATTTCCAGTGTCCTGTTAAGGACAAATCTTAGTTCTTAAATAACCCCACAGATTTTGTTTTTGATTGCAGTTCTGACTCTGTAACCCTTCCAAAAATATGCAGGCTACTAAGCTTCCAGGGATGCACATTCTCAGCAAATGTTTTCAGTTTCACCACTCACATACACACTCACATACACAGTTTGTCATACCATTGATCATAATCAAGTTTATTTTATTAAGCTTAAATAAGATGATTATCATAAAAAATGCTTCTATATTTCTTCCCCAGATGGGTTAAAAGGATATTTATAGAGATGACATGGCAGTTGCCAGCAGCACTCTAACACAGAATCACGGAGTGGGTCAGGTTGGAAAGTACCACAGTGGGTCATCTGACCATCTGATCTGGTGTCACTGATTACCACTCTCTGGGATCTTCCAAGTTCTCAATCCAACTCACTGTCCACTCATCCAGTTCACACTTCCTGGGCTTGCCTATGAGGAATTTAAGAGATTGTCTTGGGGTGATTTTATGATAATACTGTTTTCCCCCTATCGTCTGCTTTATGCCCAGAAATAGGTCCTTATAGCTGTAAGCTGGGTCCTGGGGGAGAGGTGGGAGCCGGGAAAATCCTGGCACAGTCTTGAGTTTCAGGCTCTCACGCCCCCGTGCTTCTCGGCTGTGCCAGGGGATAAAGTTACATTTTTGCTTTCAGCTAGCTTCTTTTTATTAGCCAAGGCAAGAAGTTTTCCCTGGACTGCAAATCGCAATCTGCGGGTGACTTCAGAGGCTTCTTCTGGAACTGTTCGGCTTAGCTTGGGTCCGAGGAACCCGACCATCGGTAGCCGGGTGCCACGGACCAGCAGGGGGGCTGTGGGAGCTCTGCATCCACCAGCTTTCTCCGCAGAGAGGAGGTTTAATATCTAACATTATTCATTTTTTCCCCCCAGCGCCCTGCGGACACTCTGTTAAATACACAGGGGTTTTTTTCCACTTTCCTCCAAGAAATTCCTGTCGCGTTGGTGGGGGAGGGAGTGCCAAAACCTGCCTTCTTTAGAGGAGATATTTATTCCAGAGTACTTTCCTCCTAAAATTGTCTCAAAACTGAGACAGAGTGTTGAAAGCCTTGTTGGAGTTGAAGTAAACAATATCCACTGCTCTCTCCTCACTCATCCAAGTAGTTATTTAATTGTAGAAGACAATCTTACCCCAGCTGGCCAAAACAATACATCAAGAGATTAGTGTTCTCCGTATCTCCAACCATGGACATTGCAAGCCTATTATCAAAAGCTGTATGGGACTCTGTCAACATTTCCTTTTGACATAAATCCCCTATTCTTTTTGTTTACAGAGATGCATTTAACTTTTAAACAATCATCCTGTCAACTCACAAATACCCCATGTATTCATAAAAGCAACAATCTTGAAGGGCATCTACAAAATCTTAAAGTAGGTGTGCACGTCATGATGAAGCATTCTATAAAAATGTTAGTTTTGCATTCCAGTGTCACCATCCTTTGTCATGTTTCCACAAGACAGTGGTCATGTTCTCATCAAGAAAATTACAGGGAGTTGTGTCATAATCCATACTAAAGAGGTAACCATGCAGATCATCTGGTTTTATTGTAATGACACTGTGGGGAAAGTTGAATCCCTGGAAGAAATTCCAAAGAAAATTTAAAAATACTTAGGCAATTTTTTTGTTTTGTGGAGTTCTTTATGCACTCAGGTTGCAAAGGCAAGCTGCCTTTCTGCATGAGATCACTGATGGATCAGGATGTTTTGTCAGCATCGGTGTAACAGGCAGGGTAACCAGGTAAAAAAAAAAAAAAACGAAAACCAAAACCAACAACAAAACAAACAAATAAGAAAACCCCTAAAAACCAACCAACAAAAGAAAACAAAACAAAACAAAACAAAACAAAAACAAAACAAAACAAAACAAAACAAAAAAAAAAAAAAACCAAAAAAAAAAAAAAAAAAAAAAACAAAAAAAAAAACCACCTCACCCCAGATCTAAGACCAAACACTTTGAAACACTTTGGACTCCCTTCAAAATGCAGAGCTTTATAAATTTCAGAAACCTTGTGTGTATCCTCCAGGCCTTTTTTACATCATCAGTATTATAGGTATCTATGTATTATGTCTGTAAATGCAGCACCTCTGAAAGGCTTCAGCACAGGTGCAGCACAAGAAGAATTGGTTGCTATTTACCATGACAGTAATCACAAAGAAAAGACCACAAACTGGATATGCTTCTATTTTCAATGTACCAAAATAGGCTGTCGAATTGTCAAAATTGTCAGGTATAACTCCAGGGTGCACAGGAGGATATTATTTTATTTTGCCCCTGAAGGATTGCAAGCTATTAAATTTCTAGGAATGATCTTTCCATTAGGGGTTGTTTTTTTAATATATGCAGAATCCTTTTGCCACTAAAAAGAGCATCACTAGGATTCAGCAATGTAGGCATTTGGTTTATAAAAACTCTTCAAGCTCCCCATCTGCATAGATTACAAATCAACACTAAACTCATTCTTGTGTAAACTACAAGTCTATCCCAAAGTTTTTACTTCTTGTTGACAGTAGTAACTTGGTTCTCTTTCCAAGTGAAAAACATTCTTATTAGCTGTGGGCTGTGTAAAAAAATTTCTATCCCTTTCTAATTTGTTCCACTCCATAATATTCTAGTTGTGGATGAGGACCTGCATAGTTTTGATTTTCAGCAGTGTTGAAGAAAATGGAGAAATAACCTTTTCAACCCTCAAACCCCAGTGCTTGGGAAAAGCTGCTTAGTTTCATGGTTTAAAAATTTAAAGCTTATGAAACATATACTCAGGGATGGGAACTCATATGCACATGAATTCATCATCTTGAATCCTTTGCTACATATCCACTTTTTCTCTCAGAACCTGACTAACTAAAAAATAGTCAGCATAGCCTTTGGTGTTACACACTTAGGCATCTGTAACCACAAAACTTTACATTCATAATCAGCACAATAAAAAACACAAACTGTGTCACCTTTAAGCTTTCATTCTTCTTCAGTTTTCCTTTTCATAGCTTTTTTTTTTTCCATCCCATTGTGTTTTAGGTGCTATGTCCAGAGCTAAATTGTAATTGAGAACATATGCTCCACCTTGTACATATATTCCAGGTCACAGGAAATAGGTTTTTTATTCTGTTTGTCTTTTTCTGATGACACCACCTCTTAGCAGTTTTTCAGTACCTAAAGGGGGCTACACAAAAGCTGGAGAGGGACTTTTTAAAAGGGCATGTAGTAATAAAACAAGGGGAAATGGATTTAAGCAAAAAAAGAGTAGATTTAAACTAGATCTAAGGAAAAAACTTTTCATTCCGAGTGTGATGAGACACTAGAAAAGGTTGCCTAGAGAAGTTGTGCCTCATAACCAGAGGATGGTGCGTAAAGCAAGCTGGTGTAATGGAAAGGCTCTACCTATGGCAAGGTGATTGAAGCTAAATGATTTTTAATGTCCCTTTTAACAAAAACAGTTAATCATTCAATATTTCTAAATATCTAGTCCATTTGTAATTTCTTCTGAATTATATAATTTTTTTCAGAATTTCATCAGTGATTTTCCTGGACAAGCTCATAAGATATTGTCTTCTTGTCCTGGCTTTCCATTATAGTTGACAACGACACCTGTATCATCCTGCACAGCACAAACCCAAGAGGTTTCCCCAAGAATTTTGTATGGTCACTGGAAGTTTGGAGCTGAGGGTCTGGGGCCTCTTGGCCAGACTCCCCTAGATGGTCTCTCTTTGCATGGCTCAGAGCTCAGCAGTTGTTTCACTGCTGATGATGCACAAAACTGAACATTTCTGTAGAGCAAGTGCTGGCCTCACCAGAGTCCTCACTTGCTCTACAAAAATGTTCCATTTTGTGCATCTTCCTCTATCCTCTTCAGTGCCATGCTGACCATCTTGCAGTTTCCACACCCACAATGGGTTAGGAGTTATTGATACCCTCTGAAATAGAGGCTTTAAAGAATTGTTTATCATCATTTTCTCTATCAAATCTTTCTCAAAGAAAATTTAATAAAGACATACAAAGTAAGGAGGTTGATGTATTGAAACCTATTTCCTAAGGTAATTAGCCATTATATATATTATGAAATCACTTGTAAAATCTACCACACTGAAAATTTTTATAACTTCTATAGTTACTTTCTGCTGTGATGAGAGGTTTGGAAACAGTAATGAATTTGGTCAATGAACAATCTTTAAGCTCCCTTTGCTGTATAGATGATGATAATATTTAGTGAATAACTGTGTCTGATAATGTTAGTTTTTTAGGTTTTGACATAAAGTGTAGTTTGAATGCATGTGTGAGATGCATAAATGTTTTTGCCCATTCATGTTCAGTTATAAGCCTCTAGATTCAAACTGGAAAAATGGCTGAGAAACCAACCATAGGTAGCTAACAGGCCATACACACAGGCACAACCTTACCTTCCAGTGCTTTAATTGAAGAATCTGAAAAGTATTTTCAGGTTGACATACAGTTATGCAACCCATTTTTCCTCTTATGAACTGAATGAATAGGTGCCGTTTTTGGTGCCCAGGTAGCTCCAATTCTGCCTGTTCTCTCACTTGCCTGCAGACATTCTCTGTTTTCCAACTCAGCAAAGATTTCATCTGGTACTTTATCCTTTGCACCAAAAAGAAATTATTTCTTGTTCTGTGCATTTCAGAGAGCTTGAGAGTTAATCAAGCTAAAGATTCAGCTTTGCATGGATCTATAATGGAAAATAAAAATGAAGCAAATCCTTCTACATGGTCTGGACAGATGCTCAGCAATTTCCCACTAATCAGGTTATTTTTTTTTTCTATTGACACTTTTTTGTGTGCCATTTGTGTGCCTTTTTGTGAGGATCATACTTTGCAATTTCATATGATTTCTGAATTCTGACCCAATTGTTTCATAGTAAGTAGACCTGAAGTAGCAGATTTTAGTATAGAATTCAAAACAGAAGAAACAGGTACTTAGTCATTCAGAAACCTGAAGGGAAATTCAGGTTCCAGAGAGCAGACTTAATACTACATGAAACAGCTATTTATGCCATACAGACAATGACCAGTGACAATCATGATATAGTAAGAGGAATGTTTTGGTTGTCCAAGAGAAAATTTGATGATGCCAGATGAACTCTGACGACACTTCCTAGTGCCAGATACCTGTCATGTCTGGTGGAACAACCAGCAAGTGAATTTCCCTCTCTTAATTCAGTTCCAAACAATGAATTGTTAATTGTACACTCTATATCCTGTATTGCCAGTGGAAGAAAATATACTGCAAATGTGTGGGAAAAGATGTGGATGACATTTTTGGAGGCTGGTTAGGAAAGTATTCTAATGAGTTGGAGAGCTGAGAAGAAATATTTTAAAGAACATTATCACTGTAACACAAAATCCATACATTATAGTTTAAAACCAGCAGCTGTGCCTGCAGTAGCATCTCATATTTCTTGCATTCCAAGAGGGTGTACTCCTATTTTTAAATATCTGCAATTGCTGATCTGCCTAAACAAAAACGTAAAAACAGGAAGATGCAGTAGTTATATGCAGATGCCAGGAGCTGATAATCCTTTAACACAGATGAGCATACTTGTATAACAGTTTTACAGCTCAAACTACTACAGCAAAGGTAACTAACTAGTAAAAATACAGACTGATGGTATCACCTGCCTATAATTATGCAACCTCTGAAGCCATTTGAGTTCCATTTGCTCGTCTTGCTTGTCTTCTCACTGCCACTGTCAGAAGAAATTTTTTCACACACCTTTTGTGTTCCAACTGCCAGGCCCATATGGATAGTTCAGCTATCTATCTTAACTTGCCACTAAATGACTATGTTTAGACAACTAAATTTGACTCACTACAACTTACAGAAAAAAAAACAAAAGGAAAAGAATTTTCAGCCATTAAGGGTTTTTACATCTAAACAACTTCAGAAACTCAGTGAAAGATCACAGCTGACATAATACATAAATAAAGGGCTATTTTTAATAAATGCAACCTAAAGTAGATTTTATATAGTAGATGGATCAGAGGAAAAATTTATAACAACTGAGGTTGTGTAGTCTACTCTGGGTGTTGTTCACTTTACCTTAGCTAGAAATTTATTTTTTCAAAGTATTTAGAGAACAGGAACTAATTTATTTTCTTGTGGTAGGTTCCATAAAATGAAGCCCAGCAATATAAAATTAATCATTACCTCTCTGTGTTTTTAAAATAGTCAAAACCAAACTAAATTACAGTAAAATATCTTGTATGTTGAACATCTGCCAAAATGTGCACCTTGTTTTTCAATACTGATGATAATCAAATAATCTACTATATAGCAAGATATGGAAAACACAGCTTGATACTTAATTTTGCCAGTCTGCGTCCCATAACTTCATCCTGAACAGTAAAATTTTACAGTAGACATAATGTGTCTCATGTAATTTATGGAGGGCCACTCAAATATCAATCATAAAATCATGGATTGGTTTAGGATGGGAGGGACCTTCCAGGATTACCTAGTTCCATCCCCCCACCATGTCAAGGGACATTTTTTGCTACATCAAACCTCCATCCAAATTGACTTTGAATATTACCAATGATGGGGCACCCACAACTTCTCTGGCCAATCTGTTCCTGCCTCTGACTGCCCTCATCACAGGTGAGGTGGGAAACCCCAGCCTAGTAGTGGGAGACAGCCTACAACAGGGTGTCTCCCACTGCTAACACTCTGCACTTTCTCCTGATGCTGCAGTGCAGCTCTGGCTCAGCTGGCTCTGATTTTTCTTTTTAGACTGGCCTCAGTTCCTTATTAGCTATGAGAACAGTGAACATATTCTCTAGGTACAAGTCTTCAGGAGCAGCAGAAGCCAGCTTCCAGGTGCCAGCTTCCAGGCTTTGCCATCTTGGGAGTTTCTACTTGCCACCCTATAGAGGCCCAGTAGATAAGCTGATAATGTTATATCTCACACACTAATAGCTGGAGAGACATGGAGCCTACCAAGGACTGTGGATGATAACAGCCAAGGAATGTTGTTAATAACAGTTCTGTGAGAAAGAACAGAATATAGCTAGAGAAGGGCAGGAGATATGGAGATAGGGCATGACTTTCCTGGGACAAAAGTCCTTGTTCTACTTCCTGGAAATAAGTGCAACACAGTGCAGCACAAGTGCAAGAATGAAGCTGAAAATAAGGCATGGACTCTAGCGGGGGTTTAAGACCACCAAAGACCCTTAAAGCCCTCCGAATTCATTTACAGAAAGGTCTAGAGAACAGACTGTGACTGATAACTAATTCACGTAGAAAGTGAGAAACTTAGAAGGTACCCCCACCAAGCCCAGTTAATTTGCTCTATGTACATGCAGCCCAAGACTCTGGACAACCCAGCTGGATCTGTGCTAGAGCCATGACTAGTGATTCCTTCCTTCCTCCCTCCCCTCTTTTTAATTCATCTCTCTCTCCCCTTTCACTCTACCCTGTTATCCAAAACACATGCTGTGTGCTTATGCAAGGAGGTCAGGGACTAATAAACCAATTTCCATGCCAAGTGTGTAATTTATTATAAAACTGTGAGCTTTTTCAGACCCTCTGACTTTTGTAGTTCATTTCAACCATGAGCAGCTATGAACCTTGAGTGCTCCTTTTCCATTATGGTTGGGATGTCACACACCCTGACAGACACAGGCTCTGCCTGTCTCACTTCTACAGCTGGAAGTTTGAGCTCTTGAAACTGCAGTTTCTTGGAAAAGAGCCATTCAACTGCTTTCCTTTCATCTCTGATGCTGCTCATCTGCTGACCTCTTCCTGCAGCTCTTTCATTTGGTGGCACAGCTTCTTGACAACTGCACAGCTGCTACAAGCTGTAAAACCATCTGGCCTAACCTCAGTGAGTTGTCCCAGGCACTCCCTGCAGTCTGAGATTTGTAGACCTGAACCCTCTTTCTGAGGATTTGTCTGGGTCAAGCCTTGGACGTCACAGGGGTAATAGCTCTAAGAGCAGCTGGGAACCATGGCCTGACACCTGTGACATGTCACCACCATAGCTGGGGACATGTGTGCTGTTTGGCACAGAGCTGCTGGCTCAGAGTTTGTGCCTTTCTGCACAAAGTGCTGCCTGTGTGGGCTGCCTCAGTTAACTGCACACACACTGACGTGCACAGCACGTCTTCAGTACTCACCTCACAATGAGGTACCCATAAGGTAAGTATTTAAAATTAAACACTTGAGCCCAGCCCGTTATTCAAAGTGACTGACTTAAGGGCCTATCTTAACTTCTGGAGCAGTCTGTAGATAGTGTTAAGAAATTCCAAAGGGTAGAACCAGGTCTAAAACTGCATCTTGTAGATACCTAATGTTATGCTAGGTGTTTTGCAGAAAAGTTCCTTTCCTCCTTTCATCATTTCCTGATATTCCAGTCAGAATAGTTCTCACGTGCAAAATTTGGTGTTCGATCTCTTTTTATATCACTTTTAGAAAAAAGTAAAGGAATAGATAATGGCTACCTGAAATTACTGATCTCATTCACAGAATGAGACCTGCAACTTCAATTTCACACTTACCTGAAAGGATGCTATCCTGCTCAAGGCAAAGGTGTTTTAGTTTTGCTTTTTTATCAAGGGAATATTTATTGAAAGATGCATGTATTCTCCTTCTGCTAGAGAACCTAATTTTTGCAAACATCCTATGCAGGGTAAACAACAGAAACAACAACAAAAAAATATAACTGAATGAATCTGCTTATTTCCCTAGGAAATAAACACATTGCTTTCTTGGATCTGTACTGATAAAATTTTACCTGAATTTGCAGACTACAACCCACTAATATTCTGCAACACATAATAATGTTTTATAGTCTTGTTGGATAATATATGCTCCTGTGAATGACGTGAATTTCATTTTCCTGTGGCTTACCAAAAGGTGTGTACCCACCATATTTTGCCTGGCAAAAAAATCTTACGAATAGCATATAAAAAAAATTATTTTTATGTGAAAAAGTTTCTTGGAGAGAATTAGTGAAGAAGCATGCAAGCAGTTAAATGGAATTCACAGAACTCTCTTATCGTTCACTTGGAATAACTTACAGGTATTTTTTCTTTTTCTGTGCATGTGTGGATGCCAAGTGAATTTTGAGTTCCTAAATGGAGTTGTCTGACAACTCAAATTTTTTTTTTTTTTTTTTTTGTGCTAAGAGTTTTACACCTTTACTATTCAAACTGTAGGTTACAAAGTAGGAACTTTATATTTTATACCTAATGGACAGATAAGACAGCTAAATTGATTTTAAAACAATTTAGTAAATTCCCTATATGCAATTTTTGATACAATCACAAAGATTTCTGTGAGATTAGTTTTGAGATTATTGTTTCTACCTTCTATTGAAGCTGCTTTCTTGTTGAAGATGATTACCCTCAAGAGACCATAGCACAGAAGTCTCTATTTCTTATGTCACAAGACTACACATTTTATCCACCCAGTTAGTATTCCACAATCTGTTGAAATTAGTTTTTGGTAATTCTTTTCTCTTGCTCTAAATTTGTCTTTCGCATCTTACTTCCATATTAGTAGAAAACAATTCAAAAGACAAAAGTATTTTTTGTCCCCATAGTGGATACCTACTAATTTAGACACATTGTCTCTTCCTGCTTCCTAAGGTTGGAATAAAGAATTGCATTACGAAATTAGGTTGTTTTGAAGTGCATGTGACAGTCAAATGACATTGAAATAATGTCAAAAAACCATAGTGGATTGAAAGGCAAGCTTAGTGGACCTAGTAGTAACAAAGAGGAAGCCAGCCTAGGACTTCTAACAGGAGTTTGTCTTCAACTCCACCTTTCTCCAGCTATCAGTGCTGGATTTGTTATTGCAAACATGGATTTGTGGCTGTGGCTCTTTCTGCTTAGAAATTCCTCAAGGGAAATATCCAGAATTTTATTATTAATTTACTAGGATATGACTTGCTTTTAGATTTAAAACATATAATTCAAATAGAAAGACTGTGTGGTTAGAGTTGTCATTGAGGAATTAAATTCAGGTCACTTAGCCTGAGTGATTCAAATGGTCGACATTTCTATCAAGAAGAAAATACTCCCCATTCTCATCTTGTATTTGTGTCCAGACTGTTGTAATCAAAGAAAACATGTAAGGAAGAAAAGGATTAATTCTACCTTGTAGTGGCTGGAATAGTCTGCTGACAATCTGTTTATCTAATGTAAAATGCTGTATATTAAACTGAGAAGTTAATTCTGTGCAAGGACTGAAATTCAGGGGTTTTTTCCCTACCTGTACAATGCTCAGCAGTTTATTCATTTCCTGAAGCCCACTAAGGATAAGTTGTGGAGGTTTCAAGTTTCTTAAGATCGTTACCCTTTTCTACAGAGTCCTCTCAATCCAATAAATTATCTTGCCGATGGGTCACAGAATCAAACCCAGAGTACATTTATTTACATGAAATAAGTGAGAGGAGGGGATATCTTGCAGTGGTGGGTGCTGACCGATGGTAGGGTCGGGTGCTGCAACCTTCCAGGAGCGTCTCCAGCAATGGAAGCCGCTCTGGTGTCACAGGCACTGAGGCTCTGACTCACGTACACACACACACACACACACACACACACACNNNCACACACACACACACACACACCCCCCGAATAGCTCTCCAGAATCACCAATCATAAGGAGGGGAGAAGGGCTCTTCCTTTGGAGTTGCATGGGGTTTGTTGCGGCCACACGCAAAGCCGTCCAGGGACGAAGAACAAGAAACTAGGAGAGTCCAGTGGTTTTATACCGGGAAGACAAGGGATGGAGAGAGCATCAAGGACCAATGAACAGAGGGCCTGGGGGCAGTACAAAGTTGGGGGCAAGGTAGAAGAGCCAATGGGAGGAAAGCGAAGGAGTGGCCAGGGAACAAGGGTCAGTGGGGAGCCGAGGAAAGGAGAACAATCTGGCACATATCCTTATAGGGAGGAAAAGGGGCTGGGAAACAACAAACCAGTCAAAGAAGGGAAACGGGAGTACATTTGCATACACGTGCAAGATCTCCTGGGAGAGGCCTTCCATGTTGCCAAGACCAGGAGGTTTGACTCTTTCCCTAAGGCTTGCCCCTTCAGGGGACTACGGCTGATTCTGGTGCTGTGGGCCCACTGGCTTCCACAGAGGTAGGCTCTGGCATTATCTTGTGGACCAAAATATTAAACAGTATATATTCAGTGTAACTGTAGCAAGATTTCACCCAGTAAAAACATCATGAACAATGGAGAAATTTGTAGACCTGGGATTTGGAGGTTTTTGTTTTCCTGTTGATTGATTTTCTTCAGGCTTGTTTTCATATTTAGTAAACTTTTAACTGAAGGACTAAAAACACTTGAATTTTTTCTAACATTTTCACTTGTAGTTATATTTTTTAGTCAGATTGCACCAAAGTATTGAGATCAACTCAAACTTTTATTACACAAGAGGGTACAACACAGACCACTTGTCTAGGCCATAATGCATCAGCTTCTATAGAAGCAGACTGTAGGAAATAGTGTTGAAAGCCTTGGAGAAATCCAAGTAGACCATGTCCATCCCTTGATGAACATCAAATGAACAGGCTGCTTTTTCACAGAAGGCGATAAGGTTACCAAGAATGATTTGCTCTTGGTGAATCCAGGCTGGCTTTCCCCAGTCACTTAATTTGACTTATGAGAGGAGGATTTGTTCCATAACTTTTGCAGGGACTTTTGTAAGGCTGATGGGACTGTAATTTCCTGTACCCTGCTTTATGGATGGGGATGACAGTTGTACCAGCTTTGTAGCTGTATGACTTAAGGCATCTCAGCAAGATGCTTTTCCTGGCATCTGAGGCTGAGCAAGGGAATCTGTTAATTGATCACAACAGCCAGGGGAAAGAAAAAAACAGTGAAGCAGCTGGATGTTGCAGTTGTGACTGCTGTTCTTCTGCTTTTAATGTCCTAAAGTGGAAGGGAGACAGAATATTTTGGCAACTGCAAAGAGGAGCTGTTCTGTGGGCTGCTGAGCAATGTATGCTTGTATCATTATATTTATGACTGAATTTCCTTGAGATAAAATTGAATAGCAGTAGAATGAAGCAGGTCAGGATGGACTTATTTTTTTGTTGTTGTTGTTGTTTTGGTTGGTTTCTTAGTTGGTTTGGTTTATCTGTTTGTTTGTTCAAACAAGGGTTTAAGGGTTTAAGGTATGAAAGGCAATGAAAAGAAATAGAATCTTCAGAGAAGTAAGTAGCAACATAGATCTTTAAATAGATCTTGTTGTGGTTAACCGAGGCAGAAACAAATTAACATCTCCATAACAGTAATTTTAAGTTTTAGCTTTTTAGAGTTACTCATTAAAGGTGTAGGTATAGAAGAGAGAGCATAGCACTCACCCTTTTCTCTAAATCACAAAAATTTTGCCTCTGAGAATTTCTGTACTCTGATATTCAATGTTTCTCAATTTTAGTCTGAGGACCCTGTGTTATACATAAGTGATAGAGCAGAGCATAAAACAAAAATCCACAAACAATAAAAATAACAAACCTCTCTACACAGTATCTCAAACATTCAATAACTGATAATGAGATAAATTAATGAATACATTTGTTTTCTATTTATTTTTCATAGGCACTTTGGTTTAGAGAAAAATTAAGGCCAAAGGGACCTCTGAAGGTGGTCCAAACTTCTGCTCAAAAGATAAGTCTTGAAGCCCAAGGCTGGAGATTCTTCAACTCTACAAGACAATTTTTTCCAATATTTGACATCTCTTGGTATAATTTTTTTTCCCTTTTATGTTCTGGGAATTTTCAGTGTTCCACCTTGTGTCTGTTGACACTCATCCTATCCACTGTGCATCTGTCTCACCACGGAAAGCTAAGAGAAAAAAATACATTGATTCTATCATCTATGTTCTTTGTCTCTGTCCCCTTGCCACAACTGTTAGACACAAAGAAAGTCTTTAAAACTGCTCACCCATTTTAGTAGGCAAAAAGAACTAATATAATTCTTCTTATTAAAAAGTAAAACAACAGCTAAAAACCCCCCAAAACATCAAAAAGACCCAAAAATAGGTCTGGAAGCTCTATAGCAAAAATAAAATCAGCATAGAAAAGCACTTGACATTTTTTTTGGCAAGCATGTACTAAGCTGGAGTTAAGGGAAATAAAAATCTGAAAGAGTAAATATATAATCTTTTCTCACAGATTCTTTCTCAAGTTAGCTGTTTTACATGTGAAAAATACACCTGAAAAAGGTGCTAAATAGAATCCATAAGGGAAATATGTTTTTAGCTAGATCTAGTCAGTTTTAGTGCTGCTAGAATGTAAGGGTGAATTTATACAAGACAGTACCAAAAAAAAATTAACTGTGAAGTTGTGAAGTGCAATTCCAAGGTTTATTTGTGATATTCCCATTGAACAAGATGACAAGGGGATCAATGTTAACTCTCTTCATCATGGAACAACAATGTTTTAGTAAAACTAACAATTTTGCCTTAATTTCCTTTCTACACAGATTGACTCATCCATGCTGTTTACTCTTGGTAAGGTGATATTGTTTGTACTTTAACTAAGGACACACAAGAGATTTAGCCGAGGCAGAGTCAGATAAAACCATGGAATTAGTTAACCATTAATCAATATGCATATTCAATGGTGCAGTGCTTCATCTCACTTCCAGGGTCTCTTATTTTGCCATACAGCCTTTGTTCCATTAAACCATTTGCATGAATATTTGCTTATGATTGCATTTTTGATTAGACTCATAGACAATCACCATCATATAGCCTGAACATTCCAAAATGTTGAAGTGCTCAGATATGCTGGAAAACAAGAGCCTGATGTCTAGGACTGTTACTTACCCTTCGGTAAAGTGAAGCCATTGATGTTAGTGGAGCCAGATGAAGGCAAAAGAGTTTTTCTGTTCCTGCAGAAGAAATTGGTAAGATCTGATGGGACAAGATTTAGTTGAGACACTATTTACAGTCAGGTAAGAAAAGCCTTCAGGATCAAGCCATATGTCACCTTATTTTGGTCTAGTCACTGTAGAAACAGAAGAAATATTTTATCTTTCTATTTGTAACTCTGGTGAAGCACTGGAAAAACAGACACAGGCATGATTTCCCTGAGTGTAAACACCTAAAATAGTGGTATTTTTTCTTTCATCTACGTTTCAAATAAACATAAGTTTGCAGTGGTCTTTCAGTTGCTATTAAAGTCCTTTCCTTGCAGGACACAACAGATGAGAACAAAAAATTTAAGGAATACTCAACCATCAAATCTTGTCTGGTTGAACTTCAAAACCAAAAATGTATTGCCAATGGAGGAGTAAAAGAAAGATTTTATCCATTATTTGAGAATTTCAGAACTGTTACATGCTACATAAAAAGTACTGAATTAGCTCCTAGGTTGAACACATCTATTCGATAAAGCTCATTAATACAAATGCCCTTCATATTAAGAAAAGTAATGAGACATCTTTAATTTATTGCTGATCTGTTAACTAGTCTCTTTAGTTTTTGTTGTTCATTACTTTTTTTCCTGAAACCAATCCATATATTTTTCTTGACAATAATTTCTTCCATTATGACAAATTTATTTGAAAAAATGACTGTCAAATTAATTAAATAATTAAATGTACAACTCTTTTTATATTGAAAGTCTTTTAGTTCAATTAATTATTCGTATTTAATCAGTTGTTAATACCTTTATACAAAATTATCATTAACAAAATGCAAAGAAATGTATCTCTTGGCATCAAGAGATAACTAGAAGTAAAATAATCTTAACAATTTAAATCACTATGTCCAGAATTTTATCTCTGTGTCTTACTCCTTTTTGAGTTCTGTGTATAGGATCTAATATTTTCAATTTCATTAACTAAGATGCACTTAGTTTTTATCCACCCAGTAGAAAAGCTAAACAAAGAAAATATTTAAGTTGAATGGTTGCCACATCAGGTGTCAATTTACAACATCGTTACTCAACATCTTAACTCATCACTAGTTCTAAAAACTGGGAAATTGATTAAAGAAAAAATTATTTATTTACTATTTTCCCATCTTTGCTTATCTGTGTAACCAGGCAGTGAAAAAACAGAAAGTCATATGAGTATAAGGACATTCAAACTATGACACAGGTTGTTATGGTGTATCCTGACATGTGGCACCTCTGAAAAATAGGAATATGCAGAATAACAGGCTGCTGCAGATAATGAGGTAGGAGTAATGCATACACAAAAGGCTAGCTCTGACCCAGTGTTCCATTAAAAAGACAACAGCATAAAATACAGCAGGAAACTACATAACAAAATAAAGCAGTAGCTTAGCAGAATTGCTGAACAAGGTAAACATTAGCAGGACAAACAAATCATAAACACCAAATAATGTTATAAAGTCTGCTAAACCAAGACCATTAGAAAAGGGGAAAGAGAAGCGGGCTGTTTATTTGTAAAGGGAGGAGAGTGGTAAAGGAGAACTTGAAAACGAAAAAGAGAAACACATGGTGAAGTAAAACAGTGTTTGGGTCTGTTAAGGATATATTTGGAGCAGCTTTCTGTCTGACCATGTCAGACTGAGGCTGGAGAATAAGTTTACTTTAATTTCTTTTCTTCAGCATAACTGATACCTGGTTGCCCTGTGTAGTCAGAGAAGTGCCAGGCTGGATGTGCTTCCTAACTCTGCTCAGGATCATCTACAGGAGGTCATGTAAACATCCTTAGTGCAAAGAACAGCAGCCTAAAATTATTTGAATTTCAAGAATGATAGAATATATCACAGATCATTCTGCTAATTTATCACCTTTTTATTTGAGAAACAAAATAAGGTGATGTATTGCTGAACAATTATGAAACAACTAAAAATTCCTGCAATAAAGGATCAGCCAAAATTAGATCATTCTACCCGCTGAGAATTCTCTTTGCCAAAGATCTCAGCACTTCACCCTAGAATAATATGAACTCATGTGGTTAGGTATTTATAAAGTGTCCCAAACATTACAATAGATACACCTAAATGTCCCTGATCCTTACCCTAATCTGCCAGCTTGAGCTCGGGTCTACAATATCCTTTTGTACTTCATACTTCTGCCAAATCCAGCAGAGAATCCAGTAGGTAATGAGTACAAAAGATCCTTTGCAACTTAGTCTCATCATAATTAGCAAAAGATAAATTAAAAGTACTTGGAAAATAGAAAATTGTGGCCTCAAGAGATTATTTAGAATATTCACTAGCTTCAAAGCAGTAGAACTACATTATTGGTAAATTCTTCTAATGTTACGGAATTTTTTTTGTTTTTTTTTTTTTTTTTTT
>VZTR01005369.1:427094-489603 GCA_013400775.1 Chaetops frenatus | reverse complement strand
AACCTCCCCTGGTGCAACTGGAGACCATTCCCTCTTGTCTGATTAGCTGGTGGAAGACGCTGACCTTCAAGTGGCTACATCCTCCTTTCAGGGAGTTGTAGAGAGCAAGAAAGTCTCCCCAAGCCTCTTTTTATCCTGGCTAACCAATCCTAGTTCTGTCAGCTTCTTCTCATAGGATTTCTGCTCTGGATTCTTCCTAGTTCTGTTGCCCTTCTCTGGACATGCTCTGGCACCTCAATGTCTTTCTTTTAGAGACGGGCCCAAAACTGAACACAGCACTCAAGGTGTGGCCTCACCAGTGCCGAGTACAGGGGGACAATCCCTGCCCTGCTCCTGCTGGCCACACTATTGCTGATACAGGCCAGGATGCCTTTGGCCTCTTTGGTCACCTGGCCCACCACTGGGTCATGTTCGGCCAGCTGTTAACCAACACCCCCAAGTGCTTTTCTGCTGGGTTGCTTTCCAGCCACTCTGCCCCAGCCTGTAGTGCTGCATAGTGCCCCTCACCCAAGTCACCAGTAAAGATATTAAACAGGACTGGCCCCCGTGCTGAGCCCTGGGGAACACCAGTAGTGACTGGCCACCAGCTGGATTTAACTCCATTCACCACCACTCTCTGGGCCTGGCTATCCAGACAGTTTTTTATCCAGTGAACAGTGCACCCATCCAAGCCATGAGTAGCCATTTTCTCCAGGGGATGCTGTGGGAGTCAGTGCCAAAGGCTCGAGGAAGGCCAGGTAGATGTCATCCAAAGCCCTTCCTATTCCACTGAGCATAGAATAAAAAATGGTGATACTCCTTACCCCTCCTTTTGTTGATGATGTATTTTTAAAAACATTTTCTTGCTTTTTGTTGTCTTTTAATAGATTTTGTTCTAGTTAGGCTTTGTCTTTTCTAAGTTTATTCCGGTATAACTTCATTATATCCTTTTAGTTTTCCTGAGTGGCCTGCCCTTTCTTCCAATAGTGATAAAAATGCTTATGTCTCACTTTTTTTCTAATACAGTCCTGATTAGAATACATGATTTTCAAAGATAGACTTCTAATAATAATTTTGCATTGCTTTATTTAGAAAAATTAGGATATTACAAGTGACATTTGAGGACTACCCAGGAAGACATAACTGAAACAATAATTCCTGTTTTGTCCTTTTAGTACTTTTTTTAACTTGGCAGATGAAAAAGAGCAATGGGAAGGAAGGAGAATGTTAGCTGAAGAATTATGTGTGTAAAGTAGCAGTGTGTTCTATTCTCAAGTATTTATGGGAAACTTTTTGCCTCTAGTTATCATTAGAATTCTCAGCAAACATTTTGCTGAGACATTCCTAAGTAACATCCACTCTGTAAAAATACCATCCTTCTACTTGTATATACTTGCTATGTTTGTGTACTAGAATGCTGTTCCTTTGGTTTTTACTACTATTGTGAATGCAATACCTTGATCCCTATTTCTTAAAGAAAACTGTGCACTATCTGCATGTATCTTCTTGTCAATCAAATATGTGTAAACAGTGGGGTTCTTGTTTGTCTTTTCTTTGCCTCAGAAAGTGTCAAACTGTGGGCTGCCTTCCTTTGTCATTTTTGAGTGTGAACACAAAATCAGGATCTCATTGTCCACAGAGGCAAAAAATGTGCTTTCAGACAGGAGGCAATGTACTCATGCTCATAAAAAAGCATGTTTTAGTATTCAAATTAAATGTTCTGTTAAGGAGAGTAGAATTGCATGCAGCAATTGCATCAGTCAAGTGGATGTTTTTCCCAAGTACCTTTAGATGTTAATTGTAAAATTGTTCCAAAATAATAATATTTTGTTTGAACATTGCAGACTGGCATTTTATCTTTACATATAATTATGACCCTCACAAAATATTCTAGACCAGAAATATGGATTTCTATTATTAATATTCTCCTGAGCAGTAGGAATAACAGTAATTTTTAAAAGATACTAAAACTTGATGCTTCATACAATTTTTCCTGGTTAGTCAAAGAAAATGCTGTTGGTTGATACATGTATATTAACATAAAAGAGCTTGAAAAGTCTATTAAAAATTATTTTTGTCCTCATAAAAATGTATTCCTTATTTTGCTATTGTCCTAGTTATTTTCTGCAATTGGCCCATTTTAATCTGACTTTTATTCCTAAGAATACTTGCACACAAAATTTTTCTCTTAATGACAGTATTTCTCTGGAAATGAATGAAATAAAATTAATGAAATGAAAGTCTTCCAAGACACTTAAAGTCAAACACATTGAATCCAATACAGTAAGGATTTTCCTTCCAAATCCCACCTCTTTCTTCCTGTTTTTTCTGCAAGTGAATGAGCAAGACACTTTTTTGAAAGTTAAAATCTTTATGTGAACACCTCTATTAAAACTCTCTGCATCTTATGCTAAACTTTTATTCAGTGTGTAGTCTCAGGATGACCACGAACACATTTAATTCAGAATTCCAATTTTAAAATGTTTTCAGTTCACTATGAAGGCCTCTTGTGATTGCTGTTCAATCACAGGGTGCAAATGTCAGGTTTTGAAGCAAATTAACAACCAGGGAAGCATGAAATGTGTGTTGTAGTTTCAGGAGAGAGACTAGTTTTCATGGAGCTGATGGGGCTCACATTCCCATACAAGTTCCCTGTGGTCAGTAAGCACATACTGGGCAGGTCTCCAACCAGCCAGATTCTTGCATTAACATCAGAGGCAAGTACTGTTGTTGAAAGTTACACAGAAGTGTTAGGGTGTGCTAGAACTGAGTACAACCAAATATGTGGGTTCTAGCTGTAGCTGCAAAATCTGAACAAGAAGAGAGGGAGACAGATGGACACTGCTGTTCAGCTATTAAAAGTGCATTGTGAAGCATATTCATGTTTGAAAAAGAACACATCAGCCTGCAATCAATACGTGTTTGGGTTTTGGGTTTTTTTGCCTATCATGTACATTTAGACCTGTGCCACTCACAGGCCCTGTTCAGCTTTCTTCCTTATGACTTGCAAATAGGGGCTGCACAACTGGGCTCTCAATGCATACCTTGCAGTAACCTTGAACATTTTGATACTGATGACAAAGAGATAGGGAAAAAACTGTTTTTTAAAGCAGGACCCTAAAGGGATAATTAGTTAAAACAGGTCATGTTATTCTTTCATTTAAATTTATCAGTGCTTTTCCACACAGTAAGAGATAACCTTAAAGGATGAGCCAGCAGTATCAAAAGGAAATCGAGTATATGCTTGGTTTCCAATCTTTGATTAAGCACAAAGTATTTGGAGATATACGTATGTGAATGCTGTCTTCCAAGCAATTCAAACTGTACCCTGCTGAATATGACTGCAGTCCTGCTGCTGTACAAATTAATCTCCCACAGAGTTTATGTCTCTTCCTCTGTAGTCTAAGTAATATAAAATTTCCAGAAATTTTAATTTCTTGCTGATGCATTTTAAGATATTTCATGAAGTTGCAGATTACCTTGTTATTGTTGGTCCCTAATTTCAGGACATTGAAATTCTTAGGTTGCAAACTTAACAAGTCTGCCAAAGTACTTGTGTTATGGGTGCTATATTTCTGGTCTAATGACCATTGTCCCAATCACAGCAACATTATTCAGACCCTTTCTGGGCTGATCGCTCCCAGAGCTGTTGCTTTGTAGTACACAGCACTAAATAAACTGACATTCCATAAAAGGCAAATAGAAGGTTAAACTGGCATGTCATCACTGTATTAATTTCCCAGGGAGGAAACAGTGAACTTAGTAGAATCAGAGTGTCAGCTGTTGCTAAGATACTGGCATATGAACAAAACTTCATGGTCAAAAAAATAAGGCTAACACATGTGAAAGAATCAGCCCTAGGCACTCAATCTCTTCCCGCAGTAGAAAGCTATCATCCATCAACACAATCACCAGAGGGCTACATGCAGTCTTAACAAGCACTTTAACATATTGGTGATGGAGCTCAACAGAGGTGAATTTGTCCAGAAAGTGTTGGAAGCAAATATCCATGTTTAAATTTGTCACATTACGTTGCCTAAGCCAAAACTGGTTTAGCTGGTGCTCCAGGGATCTCTCTCTCTATGTATGTATGTATGTATGTATTTATATATGTATTACACAGACAACCATTGATGGTTCCATGTGTATTTTAGATTTGTTCCACAGGGCAGGCAAGAGATACTGGAGCAAGTCAGGGTCCAAAGTGCTGACTGAAATGCCTTTATCTTGTACCATTCAGAATTCTCCAAGATTCTTAATAATTAAAAGCTTGTAGTTATTATGCTACAAACAGCACAGTTCATCAAAAAAAGATTCAATAGTCCATGAAGTGAGAAACCCTACTAAGCTGTCTCTGCAATACAAGCAAAGACAATAATGGATCTTGTTCAAGCAAACACATGATTAAACCTGACAGTGCACATTAAACATTTGATGTGGGCAACTGTCAATACTAATGGAAGCCATTAGTGGAACTATCCCATGAAGCATCTCGTAGGTGAGGTGGATTTGAAACAGTGAAAAGATGGGTACATTAACAATCAGGTACTGTGGTGAATTCTAAAACCCTCCACAAACAGCAGAAGGTTTAGCAAAAATAAAAGAATCACAGTGTGTGAATTAGTAGGACTTCAGCAAGGACAGTCACTAAAATGACTGAAGACATAAACTGTTTTGGTTTAGGTTTTTTTGTTACCACCATCAAATAAATTTGCTTCTTTCCTCATGCAACATATCTGTTGCATGTCGTTGCTAATGGTGTGTGGAAGAGCTCTATTGAATGGGCAATTGAATTGCCAGAAAAATCCAGCTGTAGAAATAAGTCTGTGTTGAATAACTGGAGGTCACACCAGAAAACAGACTTAAGGAAAAGAAGATAAAACATTGTAACATAATTTGAAATATAGCCCGAGCATTCTAACATTCTGTGAAGGAAGATCTGAGCAATCTAATATTCCATAAATGAACATTGTGTGGTACATTTGACACATATGAAAGACTACTGCTAGGACAAGAGGTAATGGACACAAACTAGTACACACAACATTCCAACTGCACACAAGAAAACTGTTTCTTCTGTAAGGGTGGTCAAAGTCTGGCAGAGGTTACCCAAAGAACTGATTGAGTCTCCATCCTTGCATATAGAGTATATATTTAATGAAGTCTGGGTGGCAGTATATTATCAGTGAGTAATATCAGAAGTTATATCCTTGAGAGGACATTATTTTTTCTGTTTTGTTATTGTGATAATTCTAACTATTGGTGAACTATCATTGGAACACAGATGTCTCTCTGCATATCCCTTGCCATGGGCACCTTGTAAATTTAGCACCACTCTAGATTGTTACTTAGGTAATGATGCCATCTGGACTTTTTGAAGAGGCTTTCTTCTGAGAAAAGGGTTATTCACTCCTGAGAAAACAATTCTTATTTGTGGAGGCTCAGCTCAGCAACTTTGCTGAGATGAAGAAGGCTCCTAGCTCAGTAGCTGATGTCTCAAAGCTGTAAATGCAGGCTGGAGAATCAGGTATATCTCAAAGTACTCACTATGCTCAGTCCTTGTCTACCAATTTTTATTAAAACTTTTTTTTTTTTTTTTAGATGTTAATGGAATTATGTGATCCCAGGGTTGATGGTCAAGCCTTAACCCAGCCTTCTGGAAGTCTCTTTTGAATGGAGTTGTCCTGGTGCCTTCTCTTGGACTGGTTGTTCAGTCACATTAAAATCATCTATTTAGACCTGCATTTTAGTAGGGTTCAAATCATGCTTTGCATGCTGTTCAGCTCCTTGGAATGACTAGGTTTTTCCTGTTTTTATAATAAATAAAGAAATAAAAGGAGGTGGGAATAACATTTGTATTCTGCACTTTTTAATGATTATTTAAAATTAAATAATACTTGTGTTCCAAATTATCCTGGCAAATATCTGGAATAATTTTTTTTGGGACTAATGAAATTAAAGTAATGGAAAACAAAATGTAATTTATTTTAGAATCTAACACAGGAAGTGTTTAGGAAATATTTAGAAATATTGGAATCATTGTTCACAATGAAGAGGAATCAAGTGTTAATTCTCTTTCGCTGTTACTAAAATGGTGTTTAAGTCAGCATTAGCTAAAGTTAGAAAAATAACCCCATTCTGGATGAGTGGTTGCATTGCTTGCAAGCTGCTTTAGAGGAAGCCATTATAAATAAATTCATTTGAAAGTGACTTGTTTCCACATTCTAGTTCTATCTTCCTCTTTCAATTGCATTAGTTAAAATTCTCCATGAAATTAAAATGTGATGTTAAAGTGAGGACTCACAATGCTTGCTATAATATATTTTATTCCCTATTACACTGCCTTAAACGTAGCATAATTATAGCAATGAAATTACTTGAGATTTATGCCACCTTCAGTCAGAGCATACTCCGAGTTTAGAAAGTGTGATTTTGATATCATGTAAAATGTTCTCCTTTGTATTAGGAGATGCTGATCTATCTCATGCAGATAAAACCCAGCTCTGGCAGGACTATGCTGCTACAGAGAGTAATTTCTGCTTGATGTGTTTTTGAGACCTAGCACAGTCTTTTTGAAATATTTTCTACTTAGAGAATCTCAAACTGCTGTAATTCTTGGTGTGTGTGGTTCAGCCAACTCTCTAATTTTGGTCTTTCCAAAGCAATTGGGAAGCAGATCATTAGCAGGGGGGTCCCATGTGCCAAGAGAAAGTTGTTTGGGACAGGGCTCTGCCAGCACTGCCACAAATAGCAGATGAAAATTGTGGTGGGAGAGCTGAAGGATGAGAAATGCACACACAAGAGCATAGTGGCATCTGGATAAATATTATAAAGGGAATGGGAAGAACTGGGCTGAAAGCTGCTAGTGGGCTACATTGCTTGAAAATATCATGGCTGATTGCAGCTGTAAGGAGTGCTTTTCTTCAGTACTTTTCACACATCTCCCCAGTTGCCTAGCACTAATCCGTGGGCCATCACTGCTTTGTGGAAGTGGAAGACTGCTTCAGAGACAAATGGCCCTTTTTTTCTTTATCCTAATGCCAAGCATTTTGTGCATAGCAAAAGACAGGACTGAGAGCTTCATATATTACTGGAGAAAATAACCATATACATTTTATAACAGGCAAGTATCTTGCACTCAGTTTTCTAGGAAGTGTGGCTGTGGATTTTTAAAAAGATGTAGGAACATGCCTACGTTTACCCTGTTGCCTGATTTCAAACACCTCCTGACGCATCTTAGATTTTGAGGAGCTTACAAAACCCATGTATGTTTTTCAAGTTGAGACAACTTGTGTGGGATTCATCTCACCTACCTTTGAAAATCCCAGTAATTAGGCTCTATCATAGTCAGTGGAAGCAAGACTGGATTGCATTTATCTGCTCATAAAATAAAGTGAATTGTTCTCTCAAGCAAATTGTTTTTCTCTACTGAGCAGACGGGCAACAGAGGACAAGCTAAGTCTTATATAGCTAATGTCAGTTGAAAAGTACTGTGATCAAATTATACCATATCCCTGAGGAAAAATGTAGCCACCCACTGCCTCAGTATCTTTCCTTCACAATATTAAGTACAAAGTATTTAAACTGTGAGGAATCCTGCATCAGCCAGAACTTTGAGCTAAAGCTGCACCACCTCCTTTATGAAGACTTGTCCAAAGGGTTCTTAGTCTCCATAGGCTGAATTTCAGGACACAAAGTCTAAACTAGAGCAAATGCACTCCCATTTGCTTGATGAAGCGTTCTATGTGTAAAGATATAACAATAAATTGTCCATTCCTGAGTTATCTTTGCAGATAGGGTCCATTTCCTTCAGTTATGCTTTCTCATTTGTACACCTCTAACCCCCAAAGAAAGAGCAAAACTAAACTAAACTCAGGCTAATTTGGGCTAACATGACTGGAAAGGCCCTGGAGGGCCTTTCTCCCATGAAGCCCACAGAAGTCACTGCTGAAGTGGCAGCCCCTGGCCATGCCCCTGGCCCCAGCCTCCCCTCTTGCTGCGTTTCTTGCAGCAGACCTGCTCCCCCTGCCCACCAGCTGTGCCTGCTGGCTGCCCCACGGCCCAAGGCAGACAGCAAACAAGCATCATTCACACCCCAGATGAGAATAAGAGAGTAAGATTTCTTGAGAGAGCTAGCACACATACCTGAGAATATTTTCCTATTAATTATGTTCACTTACATGCTGTCTAGCAGATGTTTTGACCTGTGTCTATTGGCCTGGCATGTTTGATAGCTATGGAAAATGGCAACATTATGACGGGCTTCAGTATAATATCTTAGTTCCTGGGTTCAGCAGAGAAACCAAGGCCACAAGGATTTTCTTCACAAAGCCTGCCCAAATTTAAAACAGAATGCTCAGTCAAAATGGTGTAACAAACTTATTTATTTGTTTTTTAGGTGCTTGATATCTGATTAATGAGCATATGTGAATCCTTTGTATCTATGGCCATTGAAATGTGAATAATTCTTTATTCTTTCTCAGATCAATATTTTCCTTGCTTGAAGACAGGGAGAACCTGAATAGATAAAGTTCACACAAAGGGAATTAGGGAAACTGAGTTTGAGGTTGCTGTAAACTCATGTTGTCCTCGTTATTCACTATTTACATTTTCTGTTGTGTTGTATGTGAAACCTCTATCTCCCTGCAGAGGGAGTTCACAGTGTGAAAACAGCCTGCTCATGGTTCAGCGACTGAAAAAACAATCGTCAGTAAATAGAACTTGGAGAATCATAAACGGATATTTGAGCATTTAACTGTTAGTAGAATTCCTTTCTGTGTAGAAGTATGTGTATAAACATATACTACTGTCTGTATGACCTTGTGCCTGAGATCACAAATAACCTCTCACAGCAGGCAGTTATTAAATACCTCTTAAATCATAGAATCTATCATAGAATCAATCATAGAATCAGTCACAGAATCATAGAATGGCTCGAGTTGGAATGGAGTTTCAAGATCATCCAGGTCTAACTCCCCTTCCATGGGCAGGGACACTTTCCACTAGAAAGTTGCTCAGAGGTCCATCCAACCTGGCATTCAACACTCCCAAGTTTGGGGCATCCACAACTTCTCTAGGCAACCTGTTCCAGTGTCTCACCTCTCTCACAGTAAAGAATTTTGTCCTAACATCTAATCTAAACCTCCACTCTTACAGTTTAAAGGAGTTGATTTTTCTTCTTTAGTAAAAAAAAATTATTTCCAATTTAAATGCACACTGTTCTATTACAACAATGAAACTACTGAAGAGAGTAATGGGTGGATCAAGGCATTTCATAAGCTCAAATATGTGTACAGAAAGTAACCTGGCACACAGAAACAAATGTAGTAGAAAGCACTAGGACAGTCTTTTTCCAGGACTTCCTCTTGCCACCACAGCAGATATTTTGATCTTCTTGTGAAATCTTACTGAGTTCCTGAGTGATTCCCGGCATGCTTGCTAAAGATCATGGACTTTGAGCTGCTTTGTCTCACTTGATGGTGTCTTTAAGATATTTCTGAACTGTTTTGTTCTTGGAGGATGTGGTGCCACACACTGCGTACAGCTGGTTGCAGATGAAGTTTCTGATTTCACTCAGTGCCTTATCCATGCAGCTGGAACTCATGCTGACAGTCCATGATGGAATCGTGGTGGTTTTGACAGAGGAAAAACAGGAGGCCTGGCTGCTTCCATCAGGTTAAGCATAAATTGAAGTAAACATCAGCAATCTCAATACAGTTAACAGTATATCAACTTGCAAATTTGAGATGGAGAAAAGAAAAAAAAAAGGGGAATAAAAATTGTTGGGAAAGCCCCATAACTTCAACTCATGCAGTGTCTTGCTGAATGCAAAAGTCATTATCAGTTTCCTCATGAATATAAAAACCCAAACTAGCAGGTTTAGACATACATGTGTGTCTCTGCCTAGAAGGTCCTGAAAAATTTCCCCCAAAGCTTGGCTGAAACCTGCCAAAAATTTTTCTGACCGCAAGAAAAACATTAACAAAAAAACCCCTAGTTTTGAGTGAAACAGATACTACAAATGAAAGAGCTAATCGACTCCCAGATCTGATAAACAGATGGATGGAACCTTTTCAAGTAAGTCTTCTGGTGAGAATAGGCTCAGGCAACCCACCAGGGTGGTACCTTCTCCTTGAACTGCATTGGCCCCAGCTGTGCAGTAACACATGCCAGGGAAGAGGCATTAAGGCCTCAGGGATCCTTACAGGATGAGAATGGAAGCAATAAAACATGGACCCAAACATACATTGCATTTTCAAGACAGGAAGATGAGGGAAGTCTTGTTTTCAGCACCATCCAGCAGATTGGCTTTGTCCCTGGGTAATAGGGGCAACACAAGTCTCAGCCCTTTACTTGGGAGGCTGCAGAGCAGCATCTTGCTTCTCAGATTTAGGCAGTTACTTGATCATCATTTAACCATCTGAGGTGGTTGACAAATTCCCTTTAAGGGACTAAATTAGGGACTGTTTAGAGAGTTTTCTCCCTGGGTATAGCTTTTATGAAAGCAACATGCATGACTAATTACAGAGTAATAAAAGCTGGAAACTAAAATTTATGAAAAAGCTGAAAAAATCATCTTTCAGTATTTCTTTTGACACAGTAAGTCCTGGCTAAGCAAACGTAAAATGAGCTTATGTCATCCTGAATAGAAGCATTTAGTGAATTGATGTTGATAATCATGTGTTCTTTTGCCCCAAGCTTTCCTGTTTGCACTGCATTTTCGCAGAAAGCCCCTGTACGTGTTTGTTGGCTGGGCAATGTTGAGCTGCAGGCTGAGAATCAGCCTGAGATAGAGCTCTTCTCTGATGAATGGACTTTTGTAAGCATCTGCTTTCTGCATTGATGTCCCACAGAATGTCAGGGCTAGGTGACACAACAGCTTTGCTTTTGCCTTTGAGCTAGTGTGCAGGACCCAGCGTGTGTGAATATTACCTAGGCTAAACAGGTTGACATTTCTGCTCTTCAGGCAAAGTGGAAGCCTTGCTGCAAAGGGATATCAGAACTATTTTGGAGACACAGAGATTAACAGCAATATTACTGCCATTTCTGCTGCTGTCTAGAAAATAATGTCTCAGGGTCCCTTCCACCCCCCACCCCATGATGGCATCTAACCCAGTTTGTATGCAGAGTAGTCAAAAACTGGCTTGATTATTGAAAGAGAAAATAGAAGTGAAGAGGGGAGCTGAAAGCAGTTGGCACTGGAAATGGAGAGGCAACCCACAGGCACTGTACTGCTGTACCAGCATTGAGCACTGGTGACATGAGGCTCAGCCCTATGGGGCTACCAAGTGTTTGCTCAGGGCTTTAGCTGGTTTCAGTGACAGTTTCACTCTTAATGCTTCCTATGTCAATTAGCTTAAAGCTGATTCTGCTACCTTAACAAAGGCTCCATCATGTTGAAGCAACTGCAGTGTCACTCAACCTGGAATGGGCGTACAGGAGTCAGAGACCAGGTAAGGCTGAGCCTGACTGAGAAAATTGAGACTAAGATAGGAAGACTAAAAGGTGGGGCCAGGAATGGATAGGATATGAAATCTGATGCAGAGGACAACAGATCAAAATGAGCAGTGAAGAGATGCTCTCTGGCTTGGTGTGATGCAGTTAAAGTGCTATGCATGCTGAGTGATGCAGAAAACATGAAGTAATTCCTCTGTCAGTGATCATTGCTCATCTGAGGCACAGAGTGCACTTGTGCCCTGTGAAAAGAGCCGTATGTGAGCATGTAATGAGAGACAATGTCACAAAAAGTGCAGAGAAAGAGGCTTCATGAAAGCTGCACAGGGAATCTTAATCAGCCTTTCTCGACTTTGAAGCAGAGTTGCCATCTACTCCATTCATTCTTACACAGGTTTTTTGTCCATTATAAGCTTCTGTAGATTATCAAGTAAAAATATGCTGCATGTTTTTGGATGTAAGTGAAAAAAACTTGTGTCAGGAAAGATTTATTTCACAGCACAGCCTGATAAAATAGCTGTACAACTTCTTGTGTAATTTTTTCCTGGCAGAGTTACATATTGGTATGTGCTAGAGGCAGAAAGTCAGAAAAAGTGGCTTATTGAATGGTAATAATATAAGGAAATTTACTTAGTGCATAAAAGCCTAATTGCCTGGAAGTTGAAACTTTTTTCCTCTAATGGCTTGTTGGGGGGCTTTTTGGGCTTTTTGAGTGGAGGGAGGAGAATTCTTTATCTTTTCACCTCCTGAAACATATACAGTAGTGGACAGGATAGCATCTGCCTTTCTTGTACAACTTTTTTTCTTAACATGTTAAATTAAATCTGCTGATCAATAACTCACTGAGTTCAATAAATACATTTGATCTTCATAGTTTGGCTGAGTGCTAAATGCAAACTCATTTTACTGATATAAGCACAATGAATGCAGGTAATCTGCTAACTACTCTCTGATAGCCCATGCTATCCACTCTTAATCTATGTGAGAGTAAAGCCTGATCTAATATTACACATAACATCAGCAGTATGAAGATATGTGACATTTAAATGAAAAATGAGACTGGATGGTTTTCAATAGCTTGTAAAAAGGTGCAGTATATATACTAAAAAAATATGGAATTTCCCGCTACATTTCTAAAACTTTCATGACAGGCATCATCATATAAAACTTCTGGCCTTTATCCCCAAATACTGTCTATGTGAGAATTCAGCTGAATCTGCTGGCATATGGAAGTCAATAACACATTACATTACAACTTGTTACGTTGCAAATTTTCTTTCGAGAATTTTGTGAATCCCCCTTCCCAGATGACCCTCACTAGAAGACAGAATGGAAGATAGGGCAAGGTAGTTTGAACAGTTGCAATACTCAATACCTAAATCAAATTGTTATGAAATTATTTATATATGTATATTTATATGTATATTTCATCTTCTTAAAAAGTGTCTATGAAATTATTAACTTCAAGTCCTTTCAAATGTTGTCTTCCCCAGAAGGACGGGTATCAATGACAACACACAGGCTATTAAGGAACAGAGAATAGAGATCCTGCATACAGGCAGCCTCCAATAATCCATTTATATCCTGTAACTTCCCCCTTTTCTCTGTTTTCCTGATGATCCTGCCAGCCCTTAATCCCCATCCAGTCCTCTCATGGCTTCCCATGCCAAAATTCTAGTGGTCCCTATAACACTTTTCTTCTAAGATTTCTTGAAAGCTAATTTCTTCTGTGATACCTGCAAAGCAAGCAATGTTGCTGGTTTGCTGTTGGTGGTTTGTGGGACGTAGAAGCATGGTCATCTTCTTTTGCAGCTCTGTAGGCAACCGAGTTTTCAGTTTCATAGATTAATTTATTTTAAAAAAGGAAAAAAGAAAGCACAGCTTTCTAAGTGCTCTGAACAAAGACATAACAAAACTCAGTTTCTGTCTGAGAAAGGATTTTTGGGTAATTCTGGGAGGACGATGATAGAAGAGGCTTGTGTTCCCTGAAATTATCTTCATGCCAAAGAAAAAAAATTAAATGAAGTATTTCAGAATGAAAAAAAACAAGGGAAAAATACAAAATGACAAACTGGCACATTTTAACTTGTTTTGAAGTTGTATTTCAGTTCAAGGGAGGCCAAGCCAATCTCATAAACTCAAAATAAAACTGTTCAAAATCATTCTTTCCATATACTTTCCAGTGTGAAAAGTGCTTTATGGAAAATTTGAGTCAGCTGGAGTTCATTGATGCATTTTCTGTTATCCATAATTTATCTCGTGCTTCCATTGTTATCTCTTTGAAGCAGAGCTCTCTATACATGGTTAGATAGCAGACAGAAAGATGGGGTATTGTTCTCTTACTGGGGCTTCTGTGCCTACCTAAAAAGAAACAAAGGACTGGGATTTCCAACCCAGTGTTAGAAATGCCCTATTTATGGTCCTAATGTTTACTCTGTGTTCAGTTTAGCTTGCTAAGGCACTACAATTTCCCATGCTGCATTACTGAATTTGTCATTGCTCCCAGCCTGCCCCACGTGAGAGGCAACAGTTCTTCCTCCCAGTCATATAACTGCATAAATGTCCACACATCCAAAAACAATCTCAGGTCCCAAGAGTTTTGCAGCTATGCCACCAGGGGAAGCAAGAAGCCAAGAGACACACAAGAGTACAAACAGCATGGGCAGTGATCACTTTAGCAAGGTTCGTCCAAAGGCGCTCAATTTACTTCTTATTATAGTAACAATTTTTTCCTTCTCATGTATTAATTATCAGACTCAGTCCTGCCTCCTCTTGTTTGCCTGATTATTCTGATCCCGTACGTCTCCTTGCCCATCTGGAGGTGGAATGCCAGAGTCCCAGTTGTCCTTCACTTTATGTAGTCATTTACAATGATGATACATGCCCCTGAGCTCTGCTCAGAATATAATGGTACAAACACAGTAGACAGGGGTGGATTGCATTTCACATCTGTCGTCCAGATGCCTTGCAGTTCTCATTGCCCCTTCTGAGGGACTAAGGTCAGATGTGATAAAGACATCCATGGCTCTACCTGTAGTGCTGCTGAGGAAACCCCATCTCATTTGTCACACATGAAATTCCCTGTCCAACCTCTGTGCTCACGGTGTGCAGGCACTGACTGTCCTTTACTCAGTGGTGGTATAGGGCTGCTACTCACACAGGGTGACAAAGTCATGTGTGCCTGGGACCTTGAATGGGCTGCTCACAAATTGTGTACATGCAAAAACCACTCCAGTTTTGCTAGCTTGTGGCTTAGCACGCATCTCTGTCCCCACATCTTGGGTACAAGGCTGTCTCAAGATAAACAGTATCAGGATGTTCTCAGTCCTGCAGAAAAAGCCCAGGGAGACATGCTATTAATGCTGCATCTCTTTCACTATTGAAAACATTTCCAGTGAGAGAAAAACTGGTGAAAATATAGACTGTTGAACCTATAGGTGTCCCAGAAGGGGTTTTTTCCCCTCTAAAAAACCCCTCTGCTCTTCTTTGCTTTTCTTACATACATTTCAAAGCAGGGGCTGGAACATGGCTTTCCCATTTCCACCCAGCAGAAGTCACCCTCTCCCCATTATTTTTTTCCTCTGGGGAAAATTAATATTTAATTAAGTGTATCCAAGGGAAGAGCTCCAAAAGAAAAAATTAAGAGAAACCTGTTTCAGATGGTCTAAACTGCTGACAAAGCTACTTTTGTGAGAGGTGGATGAGCCAAGTTCATCTTCCAGTTCTGAGTCACACAGAGGGAATTTGAATGGATGGAAGAGGAGCAGAGAAACTGTAGAAGATTGTATATTAACAGGTAAATTTCAGACATTGTGTCAAAGTAGGTTTTGATTAACTAAAGCCCTTCTCAGCAGTGATTAATGACACCTTTNAGAACTTTTTTATTCCTTCAAGGTGTATGTGACAATGGCTAGCTCAGGAACTAAAATTTTGGAAAATAAATCAATATATTGGAAGTGAGAGGTAGAAGAACGGTGTTCTACTTTAGAATCTCCTAAGGAATATTTGAGTTCAAATTGCTTCAGTCAAGAAGCAAGGTAACTGATATTTAATTAAATGTAAAACCCACATGACAAATAATCTTCCAGGTCTGATCTGGAAAGGCCAGTTATCCCAATCAAAATAGAGCGTGTAGGTGTGCAGGACTTTGAGAATGGCATTAGCTCAAGGCAATTCAAAATTGTTAATTTGATTCTTGTCAGGAAAATTGCAAATGTGCAATTTTAAAAAAAGTTGAACAAATGAGGTAGTGGTCAAAGTTTAATTAGAAATTACATTCCTGATCAATTTTTGATGACAATAATCAAAATGTTGTAGACTACGAAAAAGAAAAAGAACAAAAAAGGACTGAGAAACTTCAGATAATTTGACATAAGTAGAATGGCTTTACTGAATACACGTTTCAGTTCTAGCCAGAAATTCCATCACTCATCCTGGAGTGAATCAGTGTGTCAGCATTACCGAAGCAAACCTAAGGGGAGAGAGATGTTAGGAGTCATCTCCACACCTCATGTTGAAAA
The DNA here is from genome assembly GCA_013400775.1 of Chaetops frenatus. Lineage (NCBI taxonomy): Eukaryota > Metazoa > Chordata > Aves > Passeriformes > Picathartidae > Chaetops > Chaetops frenatus. Next base: position 473,650 of record VZTR01005369.1, on the reverse strand, counting down.
ACATATATCCTTGCTACATTAACAGTGCTATTCCATAAAATAATAACCAATCCTTTCTTAAAAAGAAGAACTGGTTTTGAGTTTGGACATTGTTGCTGTTGAGTCCAACAACACAAAATAGACTCCAATATATTCAGCAAGGCAAATAGAGTATTTTATTAAGAAATTACACCCCATATATAAAGTAGATAGTGATAAACAGGACTCCATTGGACAGAATTTCAAAACCAAAAGCACCATAGGCTAAAAGGTATAAACAATTCTCCTAACCAATTAGAAAGACTCTCACATACAGTCTTGCAGGTGCAAGGTGCTATCTTATTGTTTAACATTCTTTGTGCATGTTGATGTTAAGCTGGTCTTGAGAAGAGAGAGTTGTTTTGGATTTACTGCGTGAGGACTTCTCACAGACACTGTTTCATGGCTTTCACAGATTTTCTCTGTTCCAAGCCTATTTCTGCCAGGACAGGACATATATATTGGTTTTGCCTGGAACTGAATTAATTTTCTTTTTAGTAGCTGATACAATGCTGTGTGGGTTTAGTATGAGAACAATGTTGATAACATACTGATGTATTGGCTGCTCCTAAGTGGTGGTTACCCTAAGACAAGGAATTTTCAGTATCTCATGATTTGTTAGTGAGGAGCTGCACAAGAATCCAGGAGGGAGCGTGGCCAGGACAGCTGGCCAAATGTGTATCCCATACTATGGAATGTCATGCTCAGTGTATAAACTGGGGGAGTTACATGGAAAGTGGATGATCGCTCTTAAGGGATGGTCTGGACATTGCTCAGCGGGTGGTGAGCAACTGTGTTGGGCACCCCTTGTTTCTCTTGGGTTCTGTTACTTTCACCCTCTCTTTATCATTTCTATTGCTGTATTGTACTATTATCATTATGAGCATATTTTTTATTATTATTATTATATTATGTTTCAATTATTAAATTGTTCTTATCTCAGCCTGTGAGGTTTATCTTTCCTTCTTGATTCTCCACCCCACTGGCATCAGGGGTGGGAAGCAGTGGGGGAGCAGCTGCATGGTACTTTGTTGTTGGCTTGGATTAAATCACAGAAACATATGACCAAACAACTAAAGTGACTTTGGCAATTTTTCTTTTGTTCTAAGATTTTACCCTTTTATAATTATGGGAACACAATAATCGTAACAGTGATGACAATGCATGCCCAGGAAGGAGGTGAAGCGGGACAAGTTCATATAACTTTTTACCTACTACTCTTCCTGCATCAGAGCTTTTTGAGCTCAGGGAATTTCCTGGGCATTCCAGGATTGTTCTATTTAATAACTGGCAATGGTTCTCTCTTCAAAGTTGTGTCCAGGCTCTACTTATATTCACAGAAACTTCTCCCCTTTAGGGGTGCCACAGGCCTGCTCCACACTGAGGGAGAAATAACCTTCTTTCGATAGTTTCAAACCTGATTTTCACTAGCTTCCTTTAAGGCCTGTAAAAACTGTACTTGGAAGAAACCTTGGGGGGAGGGGTGGCCACAAATATAGGGACGCTTGGCTTTTTTTTTTGTAATATTTTCCTTTTTTTCATCAGGAATTAATGTCTACCACAATGATTCTTTCACTCTGACTAGGGGTTATGTCAGAATACTATATTATTTTTTTTGCCATTGGACTTGATCTGATTTCTCCTAAACCTCATTTGACAGAAGAAAAAGGGGCATGCTACATAATTCATTAGATACCAGAAGTACATTAAAAATGTATTTAACAAGAACTAATCCCACCAGGAAATCAAATAACAGCTTATTTCCTCAAAGCAGTCTTGATGGAGCAGCTCTGTGTTTAAACATTTGAGACTTTCTTCATATTAATTGGGGGAAAAAATGATTCAACATGCTGCTTATGCCCAAAAAAGCCCCGCAAATAAAACAAAATGCAAAACAAAACAAAAAAACCCAAACCAACAAAATAAACTAAAAAAACCGAAAAAACCAAAACCAAAACCAAACCAAACCAAAAAACAAAAAACAAANAACAAACAAACAAACAAAAAGAAAAAAAAAACCAAAACCCAAAAAAAGTTTGTCGAATTATTTAGTGAACATGGCAGATATCCTGTATAAAACCTTTTCTCATCTGCTCAGCTCCAGATAGGTGACATGTACAGGTAACCTGTGCTTGGAGGTGAGCCCTTGTCCTCCCACAGAAAGAGGCCATACAGAGAAGTGGGTGTGTGGCAATTGCCCTGGTGCTTGTGGTTGGAGGGTGAGCTTGCTAAGGACAGAGGGCTTACTTTGAGTTCCCACAGTGGAACAACACTGCCTTATGTCAGTGGAGATATTTATAGCAATTCACTTTATGCTTTGAGCAAAACTGTCAAGAGATCTCCATAACCCATTTGAACATCAGCCAAACATAAACTATTGATCACTGTGCTGTTTAGATCTCTTCCCTTTAACTCTTTGGATTTAACAAGAAACGTGCTACTGTACGAGATCTGGAATACAGTCACATGGAGGTTTTCAGAGAAAACATTTCTTGTTACTTCTTTCTCTTTTTTTAAAACTTTTATTTCTGTCAAGAAATGTCAATATGGCAGAAATCAAAACATCCTGCAGAATTGTGTCAGTTTGTGGATCAGTTCAACTGAAGCAAGGCAATTTTCCCAGGGAAATGGTCTCTGTTTTCCTTCCTGTCTGAAGTGCCCTCCTCCACCCTGTCCAAAAGGCAGATGCCAAGCCCAGAGTCTGGCAGCCATGGCCAAGAGCCTCAGGGTTTCTTGTAATACAATAGGGTGTCTTCTGTAGGTGAGAAGGGAAAGAGGTAAACAAGGGTAACCTCATCCCTTCCAGACAGACTATGAAATATCTCAGTGATTTTTTCCTGTGGTTTTTTAAAATGTTCAGGGGATTTTGACCTATTAATCTCATTTGTTAATGTGTGAAGCTTTTAGGTGGGGGTAGGTGTATGAGAGGGGAGGAAGTTGGGCACTGAAGAAGGCAGGATGAGAATGACGAATGTATTCCTTATAGCCTAGCAATTTGAAACCTTAATGAATAAATGATTTATTTCCTGTCCCAAGAATTTGTCCTGCAGAACACAGTGCTTTGGCTCTGCAGGAGCAATAGTCTCAGATCAATAGCCTATCTAGGACAATGTACATTTTCAAATCCTAAACTAGATATTTAATTAGAAGGTATTTCCGTTTCAATTACCTTCATGCATCCTATCAATAGTCCTACCTTTTCATCAATATTTCCTTTTCCACTCAGTCTGAGAACTCCAGGCCTTTACTAAGAGTTATTTTGGCAATTAGGCAACTAAAAGAAATTACCAGAGCTGCAAAAGTGTTTAACTCTAACTCTTACCATTAAAAGCAGTGGTAGCTGTTATATATTGAAAAATGATGAGACCTCCACTGGTTGTCTGCATAGAAAAGGTCCCATCACTATTACCTTTGGTTAAGACAGGAAAAGAAATATATTCCACAGTGGGGAAAATATTAAAAAGACAGGTGTTTCATGCAAAACAAAACTAAAAAATTATTAGCTTTCAGTTTTTCCTAGGCCTGTCATTTCTTGTCTAGCATAAATTTAAATATAAATTTGAAGTACAAAACCAGATTGCAACATTTTAAAATACAAAGAATAATAACAAAAAACAACCACAATGGAAGAGAGTTCTAACTCTAGATAAATTAAAATTCCATTTTTAGTACATTTTAATCAGATGAAAACTACAAGTAATCAAAACTGCTTAGTATGAGTAACATTTGGAGCTTTTATTGTTTGCAATATCTATATTAAATAAGATAATACCAAGGAGCCCTTGTTTTTAAGGGATGTATCAGGTATTGAGCCATTTCTTTCCATGAGCAATTTTCCCATGACCAGATTTTCACTGAAATTTGATCATTTCCTATCAAAACCTTATTCATTTGGAAGCTGTTTGTCACTACTGAGGCTAATTATTTGGTATTAGATAAGAGAGCTGAGGGTCTTGCTTTGTAATAGATATGTTTCTGAGATCTATTAAAAACACTCTTTAGCTCACAGACAGATGCCACATTTCTCTTACCATTTGCAAATCTTTTATGTCAATGACACAATTGAAACAGCAAAAGTGAAAAACTACTGTTAGTGGATTTTTTAAATTTTTTTTTTCAAATTAGCCCGTTTCCATTTCATTTTCCTCATAGAATGTGCATATTCTGTTCCTAAGCTGCAGTTCTGGGTCAAAGAATTGGTGGTTGTAACTCTACATGTTATTATGAAGTTAGCCAACACTTTGATATGTGTTGTTTTTTTAAAAATTTAAAAAGGGATACCTGTGGATTTGAGATGTGATGGAGAGAACATTAAGAAGATATGAACTTAGCCTGACACTACAATCAGGTTTGGTCACACATAAATTTTCCAATGAACTACATTTATTGGTTGTAGTTTCACATTTTAATGTGAACTATATAATGAAGATATATTCATGATTCATTTTATTGAATTATATAATGAAGATTCAAATCACATTAACCAAATTCCATCTTGGTCCCCATCCCTATTTGGTGAGTCTGTACCTTCAGGGTCACCTTACTAATAGACTGGAACTTGACTTATGTTTCCAGTCATGCAAATAATTAGTATGACCAGTGGTAATGAAACTATTAGAAGAAAAATAATTACCAGTTGAAGTATTTGCAGCAGCAGAACCCCAAATCCTTAGATATATTACTTAGTTTCCTCAGTTATTCAGCCCTCTTCACAAATTTTGACTGAAAACATGGAGTTATTTTCAGCAATGAAAGATGAAATAAGGTATCAGGAAAATCCATATTTTCTTTCTCTTGGTCTCAATTCTTAATTTTTAGCATGAATCACATATGAAGAGTGATCCATCAGAATACCTTTAGCCTAGTCGTGATCCTGACCACTCAGTTGTCTATCACATCCTCTTGCAGAAAATAATCTGATTTCTAATGGGTAACCACAACTCTTTCTGGGTCTGAGAAGCAGAGTAATTTCCTGAGATGCTAAATGTGAGAGTCTGGAGAGAATTAGATTTCCAAGATCAACTCCTATAACCCCAGAATAAATTTAAAATACTTCCATCAACACCTACAAGAAATACCAATACCTGTAACCCATCATCTGTACTTTGTGTCCAGAATGGCACTGTATTTTTTCCTCTTATATTTCAGAAGTTTGTTGATGACTGACTGTGGCTGCCATAAGATAATCTGGAATACATAGGTTTTGGTTGTGATGAATCCTCCTTGAGCAGTGTGGGATCACCCATCGTCTCAGAAACCTCTACAGTGCACACCATGTCTGAGATGCAATGCTTCGTGAGTGAAACAGAATCAAAGAAACACAGAATGATTAGGGCCAGAAAGGACTTCAGAAGGTCATCATAAAATCATAGAATTGCTTGGTTTGGAAGGAACCTTCAAGATGATCCATTTCCACCCCCCCTGCCATAGGCAGGGACACTGTCAGTTAGACCAGGTTGCTCAAGGCCCCATCCAACCTGGCCTTGAACACTTCCAGGGGTGGAGCATCCACCATTTCTTTGGGCAAACCATTGCAGTGCCTTACCATCCTCAGAATAAAGAATTTTTACCTAGTGTGTAATCTAAACTTTCTTTCAGTTTAAAACCAAAGCCCTTGTCCTATCACTACATGCCCTTGTAAAAGGTCCCTCTCCACCTTTCTGCAACGCTCCCTTCAGGTACTGAAAGGTCACAATTAGATCACCCTGAAGCTTTCTCTTTTCTAGGCTGTAAAATCCCAGCTGTCTCAGCATTTCTTCATAGGAGAGGTGCTCCATCCCTTTAATTATCTTGGTGGCCAATATCATATGTTCTAATTTGTGTCTGTTACTTCTTGTACCATCAGTGGTCACTACTAAGAATATTCTGGCTTCCCCACCTTCATTTGCTCCCACCAGACATTTCTAATCAATACATATTCATCAGGTGCCTTCAAATCTTCTCTCAGCTGAGTAGTCCTGTCTCTTTCAGCCTCTCCATACACGGAGAAAAGAAGAAAATTTTCGACCTATCACCTAACAAATTTTGGAAGGTTTCCCTAAATATGAAATTTTGGACAGTAGTCTTAATCTAGTTTTCCTCATAAGATGTGCATTTTCAGTTCAGTGTGCAAGTGCCAGATTAAATCAGTAACAGGGTGTTAATTTGGCAGTTTTTGTCAAGAAGATCATCAGAGCACTATGTTGTACATCTGGAGATTTCACAGGTGTTTTGCCCAGGCTGGATGCTTAAAAGCTGTGGTAGAGCAATGCCATGGTTACTGTTCAAGGTATGTATTCGTTGACAACTTGCACTCTGTCTGGATTTTCCAGGCTGTTTTGATCAAAAGCTATTGAAAAAGATATGAAGATGGTGCAAGGAATAACTGTTGGGAGAATCTGCCAGGGTCTTGCTCTTGGTGGGAAGGTGTTGGTAGTGAGAACCACACAATGTGGGATATCTCTCATCTCTAGTGCAGAAACCAAAGTAAGAAGGTGCTAAAGTCTATCATCGAGCACTAAGGTAGGCTGTAGCTGAAAATGTAGGCATTGATTTGCCTTGCCAAAGAAAACTCTTTCTCCACAGTTTCTCAACATGGTAGTCAGAAGTGACATTTGCTACAATATTGCATAATTTTTGATACCTTAATTTTTGAATCAGCCTTGCTGGGCAATGGACAAATCTATGCTTCTTGGCTTGTAAATAGCATTAATTTCCAAAAGTTCAGTTAATAGTTTGGTCCCTATTTTAAGTCTTTTTTGCTTCTGTAGCTGGTAATGTTTCTAATTAAACTACACTACCAGTGTTCAGGAAGCTGCCACAACTGACAGAAGTGTCTTCTTGGAGACATCATGATACCCCACTCGACAAATATGCTGCATTCCTCTGCCCTGTGTTTGCTTATTTTGATCATACCTTTAAAGGCTCAGGGACCAACATTCCCTAACCTTGCGATTTGAAAAGAAATCTAAACCCTGCAATATATTTTGTGCACATCCCTAAATCTCTGATCTTTCTGAACATGCAGAAGATTAGTGGTTGTTCAAATTGTTTGTGAGCCTGTCCTTTGTCAGTGTTGTTTGTGGCACTGCAAAGCCTGTGAGCACCTGTCACTAACCAGGACACTTATGGCACTGGTGGCTGTACAAACCCCACACAGGAAGGTGGCCTGTGGCTCTGAATCCTGTGGATCACAAAGGCACCAACCTCCATTCATCCTGGAGAAGTTAACCCTCCAAGCACAGGTTTCTCTCTCCTTATGTCTCACTATACATGTGCTAAGATATTTTTCAGTACAAGGTGGTATTCTATGCTCTATTTATTACAGGTGACACTTTTGTTTGGCTGAAGAGATGAAATTCAGAGATAAATCCTTTTTTATAATTCACTAATGGATATCTGTATCCAGACTACCTGTAAGTCAAGCAGTGTCATTCTTTCATGTCTCCTTTAAAGTGACAAAATACTTGACCTTTATTTTCCAGATTGTGAACAGTGGCATGGAGAGATAATGTCCCAGCTCCTGGGAATTTATTTCAGTGCAAGTGTGGATTTCTGTGACTTTCCCAGCCTGCAGGGAGCAGCAAACTGCAGCTTCTCAGAGTCTAGGCTATTATGTCCTACAGTCCATTTCCTTCACCCACCAGCATTTTTCTACAGGAAAAAAAAAAAAAAAAAAAAAAATACTAATGAATAGATCTGCCATAGCTCAGTCCAGGAAGAAAGATTGTTTTTTCCCATCAGATAAAAGGAATGTCTCTAGTCTCTCTGTCAGGGCCTGCCAACTAATCTAAGATGGCAGAGGAATTTTTTATGTGCTAAACTATTTTCTCACTAATCTTATTTTAAGAAAAGTAGCATAATGAGCATTTATTTGGGGCACTCAGCATACTTCTCTTAAAGCCAGGCAAAAAAGGAAATCTGGTATTTGTTTTATTTCTGCTTTGGCACTTTATCTGACAGCTTGACACAAGAGCAGACATAAGAGCATAGCTCTGTAGAAGGTATTAATCTTAAATGATCACAAAACAATTTTCTTCTCCAGATTATCTAACATAGTCTAATAGGCAAAGATGACTCTTGTGTATAAAAATAGTTTGGAGAGGCTATTCTTGTAGCAGGGCAGTATTTTTTTCTGGAATCTATTTTAAATGCTTTTATTAGTTAGTTCTTCGGGGTTTTTTTCCAGGTTGCTTTATAAATCTTCAGAAACTGAATTCTCAAGTTCTGTCTCCTGACAATGAATTCTGGAACAGTGACCAACAAAAAGCCATACAGCTTGAATGGCATTTGAGCAAACTACTGCCCTAGAAAAATAAAATGTGCTGGTTGAGTGTGCCTGACAGTCTTGTAGCTGGATATTTAGGTAGGCTTTTGAAAGCAGGGAGTTCACAGTGGCCTAGTGGGTTGCCATGACAGCTTTGAAGGTGTCACACTGTGACCCCTTAACCTGACTTTGATCAGATTACAGGGCTGTATACACTGACATCAAATGAGAGCATTCAGACTTACGTAAAATATAAGAACAGCCTTTTCGAACATAGTGTAATAACTGATGCTTTTTAATTTGGGATCACAACATTCCAGACCTGGCTGTGCAAGCATGGTTATCCTGATCCTCTCCTTAATATGTACCAGAAGAAAAGTATCAGGAGTAGACATTAAACCCCTGTAAGGTTGAGGCAAATGCTAAAGTGTCAGGAATTCATTAAAAAAAACCCTTGACATTTTAACAACTGGAGAAAGTTCATTGGTTGTATTTTGCTGTTTCTGAAATCTCTTAAGTTTTGCATGTTCCAAATGTCAGGTAGGTTTCTGAAACTTCAGAGCAAAAGAATAAGGTGTGAGCTTCAGGTTCCCTCTTCATTATGTGTTACGGACTTTTTCCCAGTTATCTTGGCTAGAGCTATGGATTTCTTTAGTTTTGTCTGGAATTGCTACTGTGGTGTCTTTCTGTAGCTCTGTATTTTAACACCAAATTTTTAGTGGTTTGTTTTTGTTTTTTTTTTTCTTTCCTATTAGCAGATTTATCAGGGGAATATGATGCCTGCAACATCAGGATTGTGTTCCTGATGCCCCAGCATGCTGCTGGCATCCCAAGCACTCCTAATGGATCAGCTCCTCCTGCCTCCTTGGCCCGCTGGCTGCCCGGGGCAGGGGACAGGCTGTCCCTCTCTCTTGTGTGGTCACGGCCACCTTGCTCCTTGCCACCAGCCTTGCCAGATCACAGCACCCTCACACCTGCCTCTGCAGAAAGGGGTCTGGGTAGGTGCATACAAGTGAGAGGAGTGAGAGAGCCTGGGAGTCCATTAAAGGAAAAATATTTAGACAAATTAATGAGGGGTTGCTACGAGACGCTGTCACGGGGTAAGGACTGTGTTGCACCGGGGAACTGGCTATTTGAAGTGCAAATCTCTAAGCTTTTGTAGTCTCATCTCTTAAACACCCTAATGAGCTTCTGGTCTGTTTGTCTCCTCCAGCCGCTGCTCAGGAGCCCTGTGCCTGCCTGCAGGGATGGCCCTGCCTCTGCTTGAGGCTTTGCGGGAGCCTGCCGCAGGCTGTGAGCCCGCAGCTGGGTCTGTGGGAGCACTGGAGCTGTGCCGAGCACTGTGAAACACGCGGTGCAGAGAGCTCAGGCCTGATCCAGAGCTTCCCGAAGCCAATGGGAGCCCCTCACCAGACCTGCTTGGCCACACAGCCCTGGGGTGATACGTGTTTCTTGTGTGGAAGCAACTCCACCTTCACTGACCCCGTGACAGGACCAACTATTTTTCATCTGTTGTCACTACATATTAGTGGCAAGGAGTCTCAGGCGCTGTAACAGCCTGTCTGGGTCTGTACAGCCCTGTGACAGTACTGCCTGAATGGCAGGCCCCTCCCTGAGCACGGGCAAGAGAAATACATCGACATCAGCTGCAATTCGGTTTCCCGCACACCAGATGGAGTTTTTTATTTATGATACCACAGCGTTCTGTCAGAGAAAGGAGAGATGGCAAAACCCCAGCCAAAACACTGGAGCCAAGCACCCATGATCATGGGAAAGTTGCCTTCTGGATCCAAGTGTTGGAGGGTTCTGGCAGGCCCACCTACCTCAGGAACAGATGTGAGTAATTAATATTTGCCTTGAGCTAGCTGATCAATCCTAGATAAATTGCTTGAAGATTAATCACGGGGTTCTTAGTCACTTTTATTTTTATTTTTACCTGACTTTTGTGGGATTTCTGCCACATGTGAAAGGACTCTGATGTGCAAAGGAGCTACATGGGGGGAATCTCACTGCCACCATGAAGTGTTTGGTGATGGGAGTGGTAGTGATTAGGTGTCAAAAGAACTCAACAAGTCTGTATACAAAAATATCCATTCTTGGACAGATTTATAGGGGAAAAAGCAAGAGGTGAATACTTGTCTTATGCATTCCAGCATGTAAATCAATAATAGTGCTGCTAATTGATTCCCAGCAGCTTTATTCATATGCAGACCTCTCAGTTCATGATTTGGGTCTGTCTCACTTCCCTCCAGGTTTCATTCATACCACTGTTATCTGAGGTCACACAAAGAAGTGTTGTTAGCTAGTACACAGCTGTTCACCAATGGCTGGATGTCAACGAGCATAAAAAGGAAAATATCCTTCACTCAAGTGTACAAGTGTGGATTCTCTGAAATCATTCCAACTGCAGTGGAGTTACAACAGCCAGGTATTTAATCCAGAAAGTACACTGGCATCATTTAGATGCAAAGTGCTGCTCAAAGATAATTCATTATTGACACATTACAGTGCTCCTGGCCAATTGCTTAGTGCTAGATATCTCCAAAAGTAAATTATTACCATAGAATATACAGTAACCACTTCTGTTTATGTTTGCAAATGACAATGAAAGCTAGTTGAAATTCCACTATGTCTTACTCTCTTGTCCTGGGAATTTTGCTTCACTTTAAGATGACTTCTGTTCTGTTTTAAGCCTTACAGTCTCATTAGAACTTACAGATGATATTTTATTGAATTGGCTGTTGTAAATTACTAAAAAAATCCTGAAATTGGGCTACAAATATAGTAAATGCAATGATGGCCTAAACCCCAGACAAGTGAAGGACAGTGAGCCTAAGTGTATTATTCTTACTAATAGCTCTTTTTATTTACTTTTTCTCATTAATATTTGTTGAGCTATCTGTCCTCAGGTGCCAATAATTTTTCATGTTAAATAGTATTTCATCAAAACCTCCCCTGAATGAGTGGTAGGTCTGCAAGGTAAAGCACTTGTAGATAGTAAAAGGTAAATTTGCCTGTACAATCAAAGATTTTCACTTTGCATTTTTGAGGCTGTACTACACTCTTTCAAATAACGGCATAATCACATTCTGGTTTTCTCTCAAAGCACCCAGTCTTATCAAGAAGGACAAAACTGGTCATGCTGTGAGGTCCAAGTGGTATCCAGCAGTCATTTTTACCCCCTTAGCCTTGTATCCAGTTGCACAGCTCTCAAACATGTGGCCCAGGGAAAATCAGGGAAAGGCAGGGAAAACAGTGAGGGAGATGGATGGGGCACAATATGCCCCTGTGGAGTTGCAACCAGGACAAACCCTCTGCCACCTGTGCTGATGGTGAGGCAGAAATGCTGATGTGCCCATTTCACTTACTCCACACTGCACTGTCCTGCCTGAGCTGATGCCCTGGAGAAGCATCCCTTGGGCTTCGTACACAGAACGCAGGGACAACCCATTATTTGTGGACAGGCCACCATTTCTTGTCCTCACAACTGTGACCTGTGCTTTGCTGGTGTGCCCAGCCCCTCTACAGAGTGGGAAGAGGAGGGGGGATGTGAGTTTTCTTTGGGAAAGTGTTGGTGCTGGGGCTGTGTGTGTGCTCCCTTCCTGCCATCCCTCACACATTGACATCCTTTTGCAGGCAGCACAGGAAGGGTTTGGGGGCTGCCAGTGCAGCACAGGACACGATTTGGGGATCCCATAATTGTAGTGTCATGTAGGTATATGTAATGGTGTCTCAAGCCTGCAGGGGTAAAGTAACATCACCCCACATTTCATAATTGCTGAGGGCTACTGGTAATTGCTCTCTCTTTAGAGTCAAGGGATGATAACTCTTATCATAGATGGCTGCAAGTTTGAACCATTTATTTATACTCCTCTCTGGAGTTATTTGAATCTGACCTCAGACACTCTGACTCTAATGTTCTGCACTGTGATTCTAGGTATTAGGAAGTGTAGGATCCAGACAGACTGTTCAGGTTTAGCAGTGATTTGAATTCAGCAAATTGTCTCATCTGAGCAAAATACTTGCCTAGTATTATGGTCTGAAGTCTAATAATTAATTAATAAATCTATAGTAATAAATTAATCTAATTATCTAAGTTTCCTGCCCTTCATCAACTGCACATGTGATTTTATCTCTGCTTTGTTTTACTGTGTCACATAATTAAATATAGTGTCTATTTTTCCCAAGCCACTGAGCACATCTGCTTCTAGCACATATTTAGTGGTTGTGTTGTAAAGGATTCCCAGTCTGGTGTGTTGTAGCAGACCAGGGTCTGGCTGGTACAACATCAGTAAGTGCTTTAAAGAAAGCAGACTAATCCAAGGATTGCTTGTGCCTATAAATGTAGAATAGCCAGAATGCATTTGCAGAAGAGACAAATATGTTTTGGTTTTGTTTGCAGGTTGCTGCTCAAAGGTTGGTTCATTCATGAGAGTATCTCAGAAATGGAGAGTTGAGTATCATCTAGGAGAGCTGCTTATCCAGTCTTTTCACGCTGGGGCAGGATCAGTTATCAATACTGGCAACAGACTGGAAGTGTAAGAATATTTTTCTGAGACGAGTGAAATGCAAAATAAAGTAGATTAATTAGAGCAGCTCTACTTCAAAGGCTCGCTGTTCTTTAATATATTGATCAGTGTGTTCAAAGTTCTGCATGATGCCTCCTCCCCAAAAATATATTCCTAACTGAATATTGGACTATATTCTGATGAAACCTCATGTAAATTGCAATAACTCAACTAATTTGCCAGCGTTAAGTGAATGTCAGATTTAAAGGCAGTTTCAGTGCTCAATCAGTGTGCAAGTCTGTGATTTGAACTTTCTTTTTTTTTTTTTAAAGTGAAGAAATAAAGTTGCAGACATTCACAAATGTGCATATGGTGTATGGTCCATGAGTCAACATGGAGAAATATTCACCCCTTATTGCTGCAAAATTGAGTCATTCCTACCAAAGTCAACAGAAAGGGTTTGAGATGTTGAGTTTAGACAGTGAGGAGAGTGGGAAAGGAGCTTGAGGAGCTTAGTGCACACGTGAGTTAACAAAGAACGATCCCTGGGGCTGATTGTAGAAGTAGCAGAAGTCTGTCTTGGCAAGCATCCTCCCGCTTCTTACCAGGATTTTTGCTTTGTTGCCTCTGTAAGACAGTCTAGGAAGCTGCTCATGCTGTAGGACTTGGGAGGTGGACAGTAATTCCATTGGTTAAAAAGAGCCAGGTGATGTGATCCAGGACAGGTGATTTGGCCTGCACATGCTGCTTGACACCTCAGCACACAGGGAGAAGGGGCACTATTGATCTGACACTGAGAGAAACTCTTACTGCAGGTATTGTGGAAGTCGAAATGAAGGGTTAGGCAACAGAGAGAATTAAAAAAAAAAAAAAAAGTCTGTTCATTCTTACCCTAACAGCTTATTAGCCAAAGCAAAGTTATTTTAGCAACTCTGTAGCCAAAGCTAGGGATTTTTGTGTTCCTCCCTTTAGCTTACTGACAGTTTAGCAAAGAGAAAGAGGGTTCAAAAGCAGCTGTGTTGTGTTTCCCCCACTCACTGTCTTTTTTCTCACCAAGCCTGAGGGTTGCAGTGGCCTCTTGTGCACAGATGTCTGCTGGTGGGCAGCCCCCATTAACTGGAGGTGGCTTCAGCAGCTGGGTATGAGCTCTTTTGGCCCTCCAACTCTGGCATGAACTCTCTTTGTCCTGGCAAAAAAAGTGGACATATTGTAGACATATCATAGGCACCAGTTGTTTCTCAACTTGAATCAATAGTTTTAATTGAGAAAAAAAAAAAAAAAAAAACACAAAAAAGAGGAGGGGGGGGGGGGGGCGGAAGATACCAAAAAGCAGAATTCCTTTAGACATTTTAATAATGAAAAATATCAGCCTATTTAGCTTGACATATTCTAGATAAAAAGTTTCTCTTTTCATTTCAAGAAAGCCCTGTTTTCATTTAAAATTGATCTGCCTCTAAAAGCAACAGTAACAAGAGAACAACAAAACTGAAACAGTGATTTGTTAGGTTTTTGTTTGTTTGTTGCCTGAGAAAAACTGTGAAGGCTGATCTAAAAAAGTTTATCTGGAATTGGGGTTTGTTGTTCTTTTTGGTATGTGGCAATTTAAAAAGGAAAACAAGACACTCTGCTGTATTTTTCCTTCATTCAGTAGTGGTCTCTATCTTCCTTCCCACTCCTACCTGCCAATCCAGTTGGGTTAACACCTTTCATTGACCAGTTCTTGATGCAGCTGAGAAAGTGCCAGGAAATGAGACAGCCATTAAGTGATATTTACTCATTATCACTATGCTTTCATTAAATCCTCACAAAGTGCTCAGTCTCTGATTATCCATTTTCCCAAACAACTGCTCATGCAGTGGCACTCAGCAGACCCACCTCTGTGGCTAGAAGTGAAAAGCAGAAGTCTAAACTTGAGTTATAAATAGCCCATAGATGTAGTTTTAAATAGTTATAAACAGCATTAAAATCTGTTTCTTTTCAAAGGCTAGTAAGGCTTTTCCCATTATGGAGAGCACTGGAGAAGGCAGGTAGTATACATTCCAGTGAAAACTACCTGTACTTGCCATGTGAAGTAACAGAGTACATAATTCAGGCCTGATACTGACCTTTTCATCATGTTACAAAACAAGGCTTACTTCATCAACTAAACATGACCTGAATATATCTCCTTTTTTTTTCTACCTGTGTTCCCTTAGGTGAAGCTTTCAGATGGCTGTAGTTTTAGTGACCATCTAGAGAGTTCAGTTCTCACTGCTCCTGTTGGAAACTCCTTTTCTTCTTGTTGTCATGGATTACCTTACTATGCCAGCCGGTACTCTTTGAAGAGCTATTGCTAATCATGTGAAATTGAAGAGTATTTGAGACTACATTTGAGTAGTTACAATATACCACAATCATAAAAATCATATCCAGAAACACTGGTTTTCTACCTCTGCTGTCCAGAGAAAGAAACCAGCCAGTGTGAAAGAGAGTGAGACATGACTGTTTGAGGGGGAGATCTTCAGAACTGTAAATTCCCTTAATAGATCAGAAATATTTATGACTATTTGGCTAATTTCAGCAGAGTAACTGTACTGCATTGTGAAATGGACTACAAGCATCTCAGCCTAAGGGTGTTGGGGGGGCCTTGGGTGATTTCTGTTCTCATCTAAACAAATGCCCTAAAGTCCATAACTGTGGAGGCATCCTTTGCCTCACGGATTCAATCTGGTTTCCATGAGCATCTATTTGATGGCTTTTGTCTTTCATTTTAAATAATTTTCTTCTGAGCTGTCTCCTGTCACTTGTTAGTACTTATCACTTTATGCTGATGATGCACAACTTTATTTTTGTCCACAGTGACTTTGGTGAGGAAGGGTTTTTATCTATAGTTACATAAGTCTCACAGAGAGCATGAACAAGTTTGGGCCAGGAGCTCTGCTCATGAAGGAGGAATGAGATATTAACTGAGCATCACCAAACTAATTGATATGAATGTCTAGCATGGTCTATGGAAAAAATGTATTCCAGGTGATTCTCTTTAACACAAGCTTGCTTTGGAGTCACTCATGCAGTTAGGCAATTAGGAAAATACTATCTATTTAGCACAGTAGAGCACAGATGCTTGAATTTGCAGAAGTTCTCTGCTTCATTTACTACTCACTTAGCAATGAAGCCACAATGTGAGTGTTAGCATTTCTCTATTGGCCTCAGCTAAAAAAATCTGATCAGCTGTTATATGACTCCTGGGTCCCTCTAATTGTTAAAAAAGGGAATTGGAACTCTTGTCTCTTAGAAGTTGTACCAGACTGCAGTTAATGCTTTTCTGTATTCAGCCAAGCTGAATTTTGATTATTGTCCAGCTTATTTCCTTTGAACTGCCAGCACAGGCTTTTTGTCTTTTCAAGCATTTAATCTCTGTTTTGCTGATGCCAAGAGTTCAGCTTATTTTGCCCTGTGTTTGAAATACTGTTTTCTTCAGAAGCTGTGGGTCATGGACTTATCTACAGATTCTCACAGACACTTAAGGTCAATGCCTTCCTCTTTTTCACCAGTACACTATTGTCATCTCTCTATTGCAAAGCACTCTGTACATATTCAGTCAAACAGTGCTGTTAAATTTCTATCTCAGTGGACTAAAAGGTTATTTAGAAGATTTATATAATGTCCCTGACCATCCTAGGTCCCACTCTAATAAAGACTTATGCTTGGCATCATGCTCTGGCCACTGCCACTGCATTCAAGTGATTAATCAGCCAAGACATAAAGATCTGCCAAAGAACAAACCTTGTAGATCCTGTGTCTTTAGATGACTGGCAACTTATTTATGTTATTTACATAGTATCAGGGTTCAGATAGCTGATGTGGCCCAGAGGTATAAACAAATCAAGGACTGTAGTGGGAAGGAAGAACATTGCTTTTCACCAATAGTTACAGTTAAAAATGCAAGTCCCCTTTCAAACACAAGACCAGGGTTTGTACATTCAGCAGTGTGTGTATGGAGGGGAGTTGATCCAGTTGCATAGGTTACTTGTTTATTCTCCATAAATTTCCAGTGTGAGGGGAATGAAATTCTCTGTGCCCTCAGAGTTGACAGTGAACCTGCCTGAATTCTGTATTTGAACCTTTCACTTCTGAAAAAATCAATGTATCTCCTTATTTCCAATGCTGAATCTCACATCCTTATCCAAGTCTTCTTAGAACTCCACTAAAAAAAGTTAAAAGCAGCTTTAAATTTTAAATAACTGTTGTGAATTACTGCAGCTCCTGGGGTGGAAGATCAGTACTCCACCACCAACAAAGGATGTCCCAGCTCTGCAACTCTCCAACACAGACCCCTGGGAACATCCCTGGGAGATGAGAGAAAGGAAACCAGCCATACCTGCACCTTTTACTCACCTGCTTTTTCCACCTTCGTTTTTGCCTATAAAGTGACACGTTCACCCCCAAGTCCTTGTCAGCACAATAGTGGCACAAATCTAGGACTAATACAGGCTTGCTCACTACCTAACTCCAGCCTGTTATAGACGAATCAGCCAAATTAAATTTAAAAAAAAGAAATTTATTGAAAACAAAACAATTTAAGAAAAAGCCACAAACAAATAAGACATCGAGCCCGGGGTCGATATCTGGTGAACAGAGTGTATGTCTCTCTCGCCTCCAATCCCTCCTCAGTTCACGATTTGCTTACAGGCATTCCAGTTTTTATACCTTGTAGATAGCTTCAGGCCTAGTAGAAGAAAATAATGTCTTTTTATTGTGGAGATATATCCAAAGTAGACAAATCTTGGTCTCGAGTCTCGTTGATGAGCTTTCCCAGAAGAGATGAATATCTTGATCCACTTTCCGAGAAGCCATCACCGCAGAAGAATATCCCGGTGATAGTCTTAGCTTTATCCAGAGGGTGGATCAGGTGTGAAGAAGAGTCGTAGGCTAGGGCCATTAGCTGGAATGGGCTATTCTCCTTTTAGGCTTTTAGATGTATATGAAGTCTTTTCCCTTACAGAAATCCTTCCCAAAATAGCCTTTAGTTACATGTTGTAGTTTGGGTTTTTTTACAAGGTCAGAATACATTACATTTACTATAAAGCGGTAGCACGAATTATTCTTATGATATATATATAACAAGCTCTTACTAAAGCCCCAAGAAGACAGAAGGAAATTTTGTTTTCAGTGAGGGTGGCAAAATATTGGCACAGGTTGTCCAGAGAGGTGGTGGATGCCCCATCCCCGAAAATATCCAAGGCCAGGTTGGATGGGGCTCTGAGCAATCTGATCGAATTACAGATGTCCCTGCTCATTGCAGGGCGGTTGGACTAGACGGCTTTTAAAGTCCCTTCCGACCCAAACTATTCTATGATTCTTTGGTTATTAAAGCAAAAACAATGTTTAAAAGGTAGGGGTTGAGCACAGAGAGCCCTCCTGCCGCGATCAGGGGTGCCGGTTCTGATTAGGGGGCCGGTGCCGCGGCGCTGGGCGGGGTCCGGCTGGTCCCGGTCGGGGCTGGAGGAGCCCGAGAGGAGGAGCTCAAGGGATGCTCGGCCTGAGGCTCCGCTCGGCACCGGCCGTGCTCATCCCGGAGCTCATCAGCCTGTGACAGGCTTCAAACACGCCTTTTAGACAGCGCGTGGCCCAAGCAGCCCCGTGCTGCCGCCAAGGTGTATGTCCGTGCCTGGGGAAGTAGTAAAATGCGTGCTGTGCTTTGTAAAATAAGGCAGTATTAAAACAAAGCCTATTAAAGCATAATGAATATCAAACGTAATGCTACAGCAGTTGCATTTTTTTGCTTTCCATTGTGTGAAAATCTGCCCTGAATCTTCCTACTGCTATTCTTTTTAACAACCATCTTAGGCACAGCATTGTGTAAGTGATGGCACCAGTTCTCCTCCAGCACATCTGACTTTCTTGGTCTTTATCTAGGGTAAAGCCCTTAAAGAAACAGTTACTACTAGTATTGTGATGTTAATTTTGTTGTGTGCAGGAAGAGTTTTTGTTGAAGTCCACATGAAGCCCATTTTCCTCAGAGCTTTGACTCCAAGCGGATTTTTGTTTGGTGCTCAGGCTAGAATTTCAGAGAGAAAAAGGTTTTTTCCTTTTTTCATGTTTGCTGCTTTGCTTGAGTTAGACCAAGTTATTCCAGCAGGGAATGAGCATTTCTCCCCAGGCATCCAATAACGTATTTTAGAGTTCAGGTTACTGCAGGGTTCATTTGTTCAGTGATGAAATGTCTTGATTTTTGAAACGTATCAGTTTGAGAACAGACCTGGTTTGGCTTTTGACAAGTAGGCCTTCTAGATTTTGTTGCTGTTTTAAATAAAGTGAATCCCAGAGTGGAAGCTGGTTGTTTCTTCCTGTGACTACTCTGTATCATCCTGTTTCACAGTCGATTACAGACTTTGGTGGTCCATGCTAAATCTCCCAGGAGATGCAGAAGGCGTGCAGGTTTTTAATGATTCCCAAAGCATAATCTTGCCTGCTTATTCTACAGTCACTTTATACAAAACTTCTTAAAGCATTAGAGAGACTGTAACTTAGACCTTCATTCTGTGTCAGTGACATTGACAGGCACATGTACTGAAAAATATTCATCTAAACCAACCTGAGTTCAGAATTACGCCTGCCACTTTGCACTGTGGAGAAGGGAATTGTCTCATCTGGGATGCTCATTCATGAAAGAATCTGGTCATCTGTATAGTGTGGTAATCACTTTGCACAATGGGATTATAAAATGTGTTTATAAATATGGTCTGTTTGTTTGTGTGATTTTGAGTCATTGGTTTGATGCTCAAGCTTTAAGCTGAAGGACTCACAGAATGATTGCATGACCAATGTTAAATTAAACTGTAATTGTTGTCATCAGCTGCCTCCACTTAAATTGCAGGAGAGCATGTGAATTTTTTTCCACTTCCTGGTCCACCTGACTTTTTGTATCCATTCAGATGTAACCAAACAGAAAAGCTAAAACAGGATGCCTACACACTTTACACAATGACTCAATAAACTCTGCCAGACTCACTCTATGGATTAAAAGGCAGAGATGCCTTCAGCAAGACATAAGTGAGCTCTTCATTATTTAACCTTTCTAACATGCTATGAAGCCTTCCCAGCTGAGTAGAACATTCAAAAATGGACCTTCTGGAGCAGCCCCAAAACTCATGTTTGGAAGTTTCCCACCTGAGCATGCTAAGTCTGCAGAGATGTATCTCACTTGCAAATCAAGTCTTTTACTCTGTAAAGACAATGGCAGAGAAGCATGCAACCAACAATAAAAATTTGCCAAAAATCTGCTGAATATCATGTTTTTAGAGATCTTTGAAATTTAACTTTCAAGATTTATTTGCACTATTTTATTTCCCTAGGGCTGAGACACTGTCAGAAAAAAAGAAAAGAGCTTTTGTAAATTAATTGTTCAAAAGAAAGACACTCCAAACTGTGTCATCTTGGGTTTATAGCTGAAAGGAGAAAGGGAAATATGTGCAAGACTGACAATAGCCTTCACATAGATTGTGTTATTCAGTCACATGAAGCTAAAACCAGGGCTGGAGATGCTGCCTGCTTGTCCAGTAAAAGAGGGAAGATAGGAATCTTAAAAACTTCCACCCAGTGCTCTGGGTGTACTGACTCCAGCACCCACACAGCCCCATGCCACACACCCTGCCCACTGGCCCACTCCACCCTTGAAGGCTGAGGAGGAGAAGAGTTGGGACAATAACTCTTATTATATGTGAATTTCTGTCAGCACTCGTGGGAGGTCCTTGAGCCAAGAGAGGAGACATCAGGTAAGAAGGAGCAGTGTGAAGAGGAAGCAAATCCATTTGCTCTTTTAGACAGGTTGATAAAAGAAAATCAAATGGTAGGAATTTAAAAGGCAGGATTGAGAGAGATGGTCCTGACAGCCCAGAGTTCAGGTACGCATGTGGTGGCAGGCAAGGCTCAAACCACATAATTTCACACAACGGGCACCATGCTTCAATATTACTGTTTTTGACTGCACTGGTAGATAACATGTCTAATGCACATGAATAAACCACTGAAGATGATGGGAAAAGTCCTGTTCTGTGCACTAAAGGAAATCCATTATTCACTTCAGAGTTGCACCAACACCTGGAGGTGCTGAGAAGCACCCAGGTTTGGATTCCTGAGGTCAAGTGCTGAGTCTGATTTTCTGTAGTGCTCTGCATGACAGCTCTGGGTTGGCCTAAAACCACCTACTAAAGAGGCTTCTGACCTGCAGTGCTTTAGGAAAAAGTCTGCCTGTGTAGTGGAAACTTGACTCAATCCACCTCACTATTCTGATGATCATCCTTAGCCAAATGTGGCATCAAGGGAAGGTCCAAAATGTTAACAGAGATCATCAGTTCCCCTTTAGTTTTCTTCTCTGTCAGTAATGTTCAGATCATTTGTGAAAATAATTATCTACCATCTTGTAATTTAGGAACTGACTTTGAGTCTCAGTTTTCCTCTCACACATGAATATTTGAATCCATCTTGGAAACTGGTTCAACGGCATCGTTCAGCTAGCACTGATGGCTTCTGAAGTGCAGTGTGAGGCTTGACAAAAAACAGCATCAAGGGGATTAAATCAGTCTTGGAAGTGTAAATGACTGTAACATGATGACCTTAATGTTGGAAATAAATTTTGTGTGTGCATGTATAAACATATGTAATATTTATACATACACAACACGCATATACAGTAGAGACTAATTTTCAGTGACTAATTTTAGTACACATCTTGACACTATTCCTCCACATACAAGTTTTGCTGGTTCTTTCTACAAGAAAATATTTCTCCCATACATGGGCTTAGAATCTTTATTGAAAATAAAATGCTGAATTAAAATTGACATTTCTGTGCCACCTGCAGTGCAAGGATTTCTGGCAGGGACTGTTAACCAATTTAATGCCATACAGATTTAGCCACAGGAAGGAAAATTTGAAGCTTTATATCATGAAATTTAATGCTGCATTTAGAGGAGAGGGAAATTTAGTTTCTTGGCCCAGTGGGTCTTTTGAATGTTTTTCTGGAGAAAAAGAAGCAAGCCCACATTTTCTTCAGATCCTCATCAATTTATCTGTTAAAAAAAAACTTTGTAGGATTTTTTTTCCTGTGCCTTTTTCCGTTTGGAGTACTGTGAAATGCCCAGGGAAGCCTCTTCATCTGTCTGTGGCAGTACATGACAGAGTCTCTCTTGGTCTGGCAATGCTTGGTGGTGAGAGAAGGGCTAAAAAAGCAGTGTGAATAGTTTTGGGTGGGCACCACTGCCATCACTGCTCCCACCATGTGAGGAGCACCTCCAAACTCTACTCCACCTCTGGGGCTGGGTGACAACCACCACCCCTGTCATTACAGGGACTTGCACGAGACACTTCACTTTGATTTTCATTCATGCTTCTAGTTAGGTCCTTCAAGAGGACAGCCTTAGAAATGAAATACAGATTAAAGCAATTGTTTTTCCCTTAAATAAAATCACCATTCCTCCCAGCTGTGGTCTGGCTGGTTTTTGGTTGAAGTGAGGGTGGTGTGAAAAGCTTAATGGATTTCTTAGGCATAAGAGCTGTCACCAGGTCCTCTGTCTCACACAGTTCCTGACACCTGATGACACTGCTCATGTGACTTCTGTCCAGAAGGAGGGCAGTGGTGACTGCACGAACCTGACGGGTCTGGCTGAGCAGTCAGAGCTCTGCAATCATCCCAGAGCACTGCCCCGGCAACAGCTTTCAGTAAATCATGTGGTAGTTTAGCATAAACTAGCAATAATCTTAGAACCCTGATGACACAGTATCATTTGGAAGAATTTTCCACTATGTCAGAAATCTGTTGGCTACCAATCACCACAACCCCCAATTTACTTGGACAAATGTTCCCTTTATTGTTTTCCAGTTGTAAGTCCTCACACCTGTGTCCACACTGCAGCTGAAACATCTGTTCTCCAGCTTTGCAGCTGGAAGCTGGAGTCACTCTGTCTCTCCTAAATGTAGTACAAAGTGTGTCATGTACGTTTGGATTGAGTCTGAAAGAATTCTCATTATTTTTCCTCAAAGATCTTTATTCCAGGACTGTTGTGACCATTATGCACAGATATCCCATCTACTCCTGAGGGAGCAGCGACGTACTGCCAAAACCAGAAATAATGTGCTAAGGATTGAGACATCCATATCTTACTGAAAAGGAGAACAGAAGTTAATTTTGGTTTCGCCTTTTTCCCCTCCGTTGAGTCTGGGGTGTCCAGTGACAGAACCCAAAGGAATGGCTTGAAATTGTGTCAGGGGTGGTTCAGGTTGTATATTAGGAAAAGGTTCTTCACCCAGAGGGTGGCTGGGTACTGGAACAAGTTCCCCAGAGAAGTGGTCACAGCAGCAAGCCTGACAGAGCTCAAGAAGCATTTGGACAATGCTCTCAGGCACATGGTGTGACTCTTGGGGATGGTGCTGTGCAAGGTCAGGGGTTGCATTCAATGATCCTTGTGGGTCCTTTCCAACTCAGCATATTCTGTGATTCTGTGATATGATTGCGTAGTCTTTAACTATATGCTTTGCTCCTCAGGCTTAAAAATCTTAATTTCACTGCAACCTCCAGGTCACAATCTTCCTGCAGTCAGGGCTGAAACCCTACATGGCAGAGTGATGGACCAAGACAAATGGAAGAAGAAAATTGTATTTTTCAGGCTTTAACATGATGCCTGGAAAAACTATTTGACATAGTGAGCTGCACAGCTGCTGGGGAAAAGTACTCTTGTGCCCAGAGAAATGTTCCCAAACTGCTGCTGTCCCTTGTTAAAACTGAATGGATTTCTGCCTCTGAGTAGAGAGAATATTTGGTGACAATTGTTGCTGACAAGTTTTAGGAGGTACAGTCTTAGAGGGAGAAGTAGTTCTGAGCAAATGCTTAATCCACAGGCTAGATCCATCTTGTTGGATAACTGGAAGTGGAGGGGATTTATAAGGAAAAATGTTATGAATCTGGAGGCCTTGAGGATATGAAGGGTGTCAGGATGTTTTTTCTGTGAGACTTTGGGATCCTGTCCCCGACTTTGAGGACTTTACTACTTGCTAGTTTCTTAAATGTTGTTTTAATGAGAATAACTTTTTGTCTTACTTATGGTATGGTTATGCTGTAATTACTAAGTCTTAGTTTTTGTTTCTGTTCAGAGACAAAAGGAACGGGTTTGGCTGGTATTTTGGCTGCTCAGTGGAGGATTTCAGAATTATCAAACCTATATTCTGACCACAGTTTCCTTCTGCAGTAAAATAAAATACAAATTTCATCGGTGACTAAGCAGAGAAGATTTCAAATAATGTTCTCTTCCTTTTACTGCACTTATTTTTGATGAAAAAAGTTTTTCCCATCATTATGGTTTCTGAGTGGCCCAGTGAGAGAAGTCCTTTTAGCTGTGTTTTACCAAACATGTAATAGATACTGAAACCTTCAGCCAAGACAGCCTGGCCTCTGTGGCCGTGTACATACTCACCCAGGACTCAGCCACTCTCTGCTGAGTACAGTACCATAAACCCACAAAACGTTCAGTTTCCAAGGAAACTGAGAGCTTTGCTTTTTGACAAATGCACACAATTTATTACTCATTTCTACTACCACACTACTTTAGAACTATTTTCTCCATCCAGAAGAATATGTGTTTTCTAACACAAAGGGAATTGAGAAGCTGGCAGTTGCTGTAGGACAGAGCTTTTCCCAGGATCACCATGGTTTCACCCTAACAGTGCACAATACTTACTCACATACCTCCCCAGAAGAGGTGCCTGATGAGTGTGGTTCAGAGGTGACCCCCAGAGGAAGTCTGCCAGCTTAGTGGCCCCACGACCTTGGGCCACATTTTTAAGGGTGGACAGATAAGGGTTCACTGAGACTTTCAAAAGCTCTTAAACACCTCTTTCACCTTGAAATCCACTCATTACCACAGCTGCAGCCTGTCAAGAAAGTGAAGTGAGAACTAACAGAAAAATCCCTTCCTGTATTATACCAATGTGCAGCAGAGAAAAGTATGGCACTTGTTCTTCCCACCTGTCACCACTGAAGTGCCTGATGCTTCAGAAAGTGCATAGCTGGATGGCTTGAGAAGCACTCTCTGCTAGTGTTATCATCTCTGCTGAGACTTCCCACCTCTGGGTGCCCCTGCTCAGGAGGACAAGGCAAAGAGACAGAAAGAGATTTCATCTGTTGGTTCAGTGACAGTGTGGGTGGTTCTCACTGGTCAGACTCACCAGCAGAATCCATTCTGGATGATGCACGCTGTGTCCCCAAGGCAAATGCCTGCACACAGGATGGCATTTTAATGCCTGGTGTGTGGATGGTCAGGACCAACTGTGCATCTGTAGCTACTGAAAGACAACTGTGGTAAGCACAAAGATGTTTTTTGCCCCGCTCAGAAAGCCTGACTTTTAGATGCTTTATTATGTCCAAAAGAAATGCTTCAGGCTGAAGTGGGACATCTATCCCCTGTGACAGCACAACACAACACTTCCAGTAAGGACTTAGTTATTTCCCACATGCAGTGGAAAAAGGGAAACCATTAGCTGTCACATGCTGCATCCTTGTTGGAGCTCCAGAAAGCTGCAGGACTGCATTAAGGGCTGACAGAGGAAAGCTGTGTTTGTAAAACTCAGGGTGAATGCTGTAGGATCTGCTTGCCCTGAAGGATTGAATGGCAAATGCCTAACACGTATTTTAACCAATCATTGCTGCATGTTGAGGAAGCTAGAACTTGTATTTCAGGAGTGGATAGAATACTGAAAGATTTGGAAGAGAGGAAAAGTTTTCAGATTCAGTAATCAGATAGATTAGGGTTGGACAGGCATTTGGCTTTAGGCTGAGGACAAATGAGAGCTACAACTGGACATTCAGGTTTTGAATTAGGTTTTTGATATCCCATAAGTAAGCACAATGCCAGAATTTAAACAGTTATGCTGTTGTTGACTCTGCAAGATTGATCAATCCTGGTCAGTTCTGACCAAAGTAGGAGAGGGGGCACCCCCTAGAAACCCCCAAAGTCCCAAATCAGCACAAGTTCATAGTTCAGATCCCAACACTCTACAAAATGAGCTTGGTGGGGAATCTGTGTTTTGCATCTGGTCCATTCCTAGTCAGCATGGATTTGAATAGTGTCAGGACTGACATAAGCTGAATTAATGCTGCCCGAAGTTTCCAAAGTGCTGCATTTCTGATGTAATTTTCTCCTTTCATTCTCATTCTAGAAGCACCATTCAAGCTGTTTTCCCAAGAAACACCATTCAGCTGCATCTTATCTGTGGCAGATCCTGGACAGCATAGAAAAAAAGTAGCTTAAGTCTTCAGCTCAAGTCCCAGACTGCAAAGGACCTGCCATCACTGCAAGTAAAGTAATGGCAACTGGCATCAACACAAAATTATTTCAGAGGCAGAAGCCATTAAAGAACACCCCTTTCAATATAAACTGATGATTTAAAATTTTTGGCATGATTTGCTGGGTTTGAGGTTCTTTTAGTTTATTTGAATCTGATTTTTCAATTAGATTTTTTTTTCTTTGAGTTTATACGCAATATTTAATCAATGTAGAACAATGTTGAACATGATAAACCCATGAGTGACCTGGCCTGATTTAATTAATAACTGACACTGCTTGAACAGGTAATTGAACTAGGTGACCGTCAGTGGTCCTGAATTTTCCCATGATGTGAATAAACCTAGGAAAGTCATGATAAGAAGTCTGAAATCTGAACTCCCACATCCCACTAATGTCACCTCAGTGAAAAAATTTTGCATTCTCTTGTGGCATTGTTATCTTGCAGGAAAGAAAATAAGTTTAAATGGCATGATGTCGGTCAGGTTTATTGTTTCAGTTGATATTAACATCATTACTTTCAGCTGTGTTTCCTAATGCCTTGCATGATGGCTGAATGCAATTCAACTCAAGGCAATTGCCTTGTGTGAATATGGTTTTATAGCAATAAGGAGTACCTTTTGGACAGTCACACATAATCTCAAATTATTCTGAAGCCAAATCAAAGTGTTCATGTGGTTAGTGAAAATTATCTTGAATTAGCCTCATCATTAGCTGCTCTGGAGACAGGGGAAATTTGAATTCTGGTGGGTTAAGTGATTTGGCTGTGTGGAAATATTTACTCAGGTACAAAACTTTTGCTTTATCTCAGTCTATGATTTTGTTCCTATAACATTATTTGCCTATCAGGATGTTGAATGGCATTACTAAACCGTGTTTAAAAAAACTCTTGTGCAGAAAAATCAACATATTAAGGCTTGGAGCTGTTTGGGACATAAAGAAAATTTAGAAATGGCTGAAATGTATGTCTTTTTCAAGAGCAGAAATCCTTAATGACATAGCTTTATTTTTCTTAGAGAGTGTTCAACCAATTCTGTGCAGAGCCATATGATATGTAGTCCTCTCCTCTCTATTCCATCACCGCCTTTGAAATTCGGAGCAGATTCATTGTGAAACTGTTTGTTTATTTTTGGAAAACAGCTAGACTAGGAGAAATGTGCCACTATCGTATGCATATTTGGGGGGGGGAAAGTCATTAGAATTTATTTTTCTTCATTTTACATTACACTCAACATTAAAATTATATTCAGTTCTGCTCTGTACAGAAAATTTACCTTAGGAGGATAACTTTAACTGACTTAGATGATCTAATTTCAACAGCTGTTGAAGTAATACAATTTGTGACCTAAGAAAAATGCAATCCTTTTTAGTGACTATAAGGAAGCTGAGGTTTTCCAACAGATCTGCAAACTTGATTTTTCTATGAAAAACAAAAAAGCCCTCCTACTTTAACATACCTACCTAACCCTAAATTGTGAAAAATTGAAAAATTACCTATAAAAGCATAAGTGGAGTAACAAATTCTAGAAGAAAAAAAAAATCCTAAAAGGTAATGATCACAACAAAACACTTAAAAATTGTATTTAAATGTTTGATTTGAGTTTGGACCATTTTTTAAAGACTTGCTCCTGAGTTTTGGCATAGGAACTGTAGGTCAGGTTCTTCATGCCTGTTCCATTCTTGGTGGACCAAGAAATCAAGACTGTATCCTCCCTGAACCCTGGGCTTTTGAGAAAAGGGGAATGCAAGGGGATCTAGACTGCTGTCTCTGTTATGTACCACAGTAGCCCATGCAGATACATGCTATTTTTTAATTAATATAAACCACAATGCTGAGCACAAATGGAAACTTAGGGACTAAATTCCTTCTTAGTGGTAGATCAAAAAGTTATAGAAAAATTAATGTTACTTCTCTCCAGTCATTTTCAGAAAGATATTTTCTCTTCAGAGACACTTCGACAAAAAAAACCTGCTGACTAGGTCTCTTTATTGGAGAGCAACACAATCTGGCAACCCTTTTTCCCATCCCCTGACAGTTTTTACTCTTGTGCCAGCAGCTGGGGTCACACAGATTTATCCGTGCTGGTCCTATGCCATCATAGCATTAGGGATCTTAGAAAGGTAAATAAATACTTCATAACAAGCCCGTCCTGTCATCCCAATAGAGTGGAGTTTGTAAGTGCATTTTAAACAGTGAAATTAGCTGGAGCTGTGTTGTATGAACCCTCCTGAAGAAGTCAGCTAGCATTATCACAAATGGGAATGACTGATGAAACAAACAGCAGGAGGACAGAGGTGGTATTTCTGATTTTTTCATTTTATTTTTTTGGATGAGGGAAAGAGAAGATGTTCTCCAGCTGTGTAGAAATAGAGTTCAAATCACAATCATTACCCCATTTTACACAAATCACTGGATTCTTTGGTTAGGACTCAGATAATTAATGAAGAGCAAAGGGAAATTCCTATTTTTACTGAAGACATACTTCATTTTGCTAGATGGAGCTGGTTTATACTGCTGGGAAATATGGCATACCCCATTTGTTCCTGTAAAGCAAGGAAGATAAAATGCTTTGAAGTGTTACAAGCTAAACTTTTTAGTAGGGTGTTACTCTTAAACTCCCTTGGGAAAAAAAGTAAGAGAGAGAGTGAGTTATGAAAATTTGGAGTATTTCTAATGAGTGCTGGTTGATATTGCAAAACTGATGTGCCATGAATGGGTATTGGAAGCTGCTGTCTGATCTTGGGTCTGCATACTATGTAGGATTGTTGCATCTCCACATTTTCATTTCAGATGGAGGGTAATTTCTGATTTTTGAAATTGAGGGAGTTTGGCCTGAAAACACATGAATTTGGAGAATGAGTTTTCTATCTAGGAGAAAGAAGAGGCATGAATAGTGCCCCTCAACATGGTGGCAGACTTTGGAAGATCAGGGTCAGTGAGGAAATCAGCCAGAGGAATCACAGACAAGCACCAATTTGCAGCATAGGCACCTTTTTGGAATAGAATAGAATAGAATAGAATAGAATAGAATAGAATAGAATAGAATAGAATAGAATAGAATAGAATAGAATAGAATAGAATAGAATAGAATAGAATAATAGAACTATTTCAGTAGGAAGGGACTTACAATGATCATCTGGTCCTTTCCCGTAGGAGAGCCAGAGGTGATCAGCCATCTCCATCCTGCAAAACAGGGATGGATGAAAAGTTGCATCAGGCCAATCTTGTTCAATATCCCATCATTCAGAAAAGCCTCAGAAAAAAAAATGCAAAACCATTGGAAGGATATAATACTTTCCCACAATTTACTTTGAGTTCCAGAAGTAATCTGCATTGCCTCAGGGCAATTCCTTTCTCTGGAAATCTGCTGTGGTCTGATGCATCTTGGGCACATACATAGGCTGCTTGTTACTTTTTTATTTAGATATGCAGACTCACTGTGTAAAGTCATGGTCCCTGACCCATGGCAAGTTATTTACGTGGCCTCTGACATTGCTTACAGAGACAGGAAGTAAAGAAGAGAATTCTGAAATCTGCAAAGGATTTCACAGGGAAAATCGTAGGGGAAAGAAGTGCCTGCAGCATGTTATGTGGTCAGCACAAGTAGCCTTACTCAGGAGCTGTGGGAGTCTGAGAGGAGACGTGGTCAGTAGTATCTGCCACAACTAGGCATAAATATGTTTCCAAACTTCCCCAGAGCTGCACAGTTTGTTCTCTTTCACCACCATACCACTCTGCAGAGATGACTGAAAGTGGAGCTCCAGCAAGGGATTTCCTCAGGCTGCTGAGTGGTCCATGAGGTCAGCACCAGTGCTAGGAATATGATGGTCCTTGGCTGGCAATCTGCAGAAAGCTACCAGGATGTTCACAAAGTCAATAAAAGAGCAAGGCAGAGTTACACCAACTCAGGCCAAGGAAATGTGCTCTCACTGTGCTGGGGTGTAATCACAGCTGCCAGTGAAGTGGGAGAATATTTCATTCTCTGTCCATCCAGGTAATGGGAAGGTAGTGGAAGGCATTCAAATGTTTTCAGAGCACTTAGACAAAGCACATAGTGATCAAAGAAGTCTTTTTCAAGGTGCTATTAATTACATTATCTTTGGAGGAGGCAGTGGCATTTCTACCAAGCAGATTTCTGCCCTGCACTGCTTTGGCTGTCTCTGACCAGTAAATCAGACTTTGTGCATGGTCTCATGAGCTGCAGTTTCTTGCTCGTGTGAAGATTTGAGAAAGGCTGAGTGTTATTAAAATTCAGGTTGCACTTGGCTTTACCAAGAGTTAAAATATTTATCAAGCCATAGCCCATCAATAATCACAGCAGGCAGTTCTGTGGACTTAGCTCAATTTCAGATAATAGCAATGTTGCCACCATATTAACTTGGAAGATAGATGGAAATGAGAATGTGATTAATCATTGTTAGCCTTGCTTGGCTGATGTGTGTTTGCCTTTTAGGTAATGTATATGCATGATTTTTTTGAATGCACAAATATCTATTATGCATGTACTGCCACACAATTTCTTTCAGATTTAGTTAAATAGTGTGAATCATTTTGAGAAGAGTCAGGCAGTTTGAACACTTTGCATTGCCGTCACAGACGAACAAAACTCAGCAGTATCCCCACACATCATGTGCATGCAATTTTTAGCAGCATTCATTTCTACCATCAAAAGTACATGGCAGGTGTTTTAAATCACTGACATATTATGAAAGTTCCTTGTACTTTTCGTTATGTCTAATCCTATAGCTTTTTCAGGGAAATGAAAGTGAAAGGAAGGCAAGGTTATTTTGTGATACCTTGATTCTTCAAGATAAATACCATTGTTCTGATAGAGATCTACACAATTGTTGTGGTTTAAACCCAGCTGGTGACTAAGCTTCACACAGCCACTGTCTGGGGGAGAAATAAGGGTAAAAGTGAGAGAACTCTGAGTTGAGATGAATATGGAAAGCAAAATCCTTGCACACAAGCTAAACAAAACAGGGAGTGCATTCACCACTTCCCAGGGGCAGGCAGGTGTTCAGCCATCCCCAGGAAACCTGGGCTTCATCATATGTACAGGTGACCTGGGAAGAGAAATGCCAACACTCTGACAAATGCCCCCTTCATCCTTCTTTGCCCAGCTCTATATGCTGTGCATGATGCCACATGGTCTGGGACATCCCTCTGGTCGTGTGGGGTCACCTGTGCCAGCTGTGTCCCCTCCCAGGTCCTTGTGCAGCCCCAGCCCCCTCACTGGTGGGGTGGGGTGAGGATCTGTGCAAGCCCTGCTCAGCAACAACAAACCTCCCTCTGTTACACCAACACAAACCCAAAAGATAGCTCCACACAACCACTGTGAGGAAAGTTAACTCTACCCTAGCCAAAACCAGAACAACAATGGCAAAAAAAGAGAAAGCTGCTTTTTCATGCTTGCAACAGACTGGCTATGAATACAACCTTGCATGATTATCTATTTCTTCTGGAGTCCTAACATTACCCTTGGCAGGGTAGATATATAAATATGTATTTGAAAATAAACGTTTCCATGGGGCTGCAGCATCTGAGAGTTTTGAAGACAAGAAAATTTTGTAGAGGTGAAAGATATGAAAAGCTGCTTCAGGCATTGTGGCTTCCACTTATACAGCCTAGAGATTTTTTTCCAGCTGTCTGGATTCGATGTGTATCTTCTCTTTTGAATATGATTGTAGGCAAACTGGCTCTGATCTTTATATTACCAGTTAGCAAAAGCCTTTGAACTGTTCCAAGGTGTTGTGTAGCTGATTATCCAGCCTTCTGGTGGAAAGACAAAAGATTTTGATGGGGCTTGTCAGAGTTCTGTTTCAGATACCTAAAAGCTTACTCTACCTCCCACAGGTCAAAATTCTAGAAAAAAAATTATTTGATGGAACACTGTCTTGTTTAGAGGGAAAATGAGCATATGTTTCAAGAGAGTCTCACAGCATGTCTGAGAAACATATTTCAACAGAAGATTTAGACTAATCTAGGCAAATGGAAGCTTGAATCACTGAATCTGCCATTTTCTTGAATTAAAGTTAATTTTCTATTGGAATATCCAGGTTCTAAGATTTTGTTTATTGGATGAAAAAGTGGCATTTTCTGTAAAAAAAAAAATTCAGAAGATTTATTTATTTTATTAGAAACTCAGGTTTAGGCTGTTCAGGGACTAATTTTTTCTTATCAGATATATTTGAGCCTTACATTTGTATTAATCCTTCATGCCCAAATCAATTTTTCAATGTGGGCTCCAGGCTTTGGCTTTCTCAGGTACAGCCATAACACCGGCTCCTGCAGTCACAGCAGCAAGACTGAAGATATGAACACTAGAGACAGCTACATTCTCTCATTTTCTGTCTGAGAACACTCTTACTTCCTTGGCAATGACCCTAAGGCTTTGAAACTTATTGCTGCCCTTCTGAGCTTCAGCTGGGATACTCATGAGCAGAACCACATCATAACCAGTGAGACAGGAACTCAGAAATGCTGAGCTGTTTCATCAGCCTGGAATCTTTATTGCAATCCAGCAGTTTCTCCCCACCCAAGATATAAAACTGTTTCCTAATCTTCTCTTTCAAGAGATGGAGAATTAAATATTGTCTGGAGTTCCTGACAAAATCAGTTATGGTTTTTAATATCCTTGTTCTGCTAAATTTCCACTTTCTGGGTGGAGGTGTGAAGAGTGAATATTCTTGTGTAAGTGTATATGCATCTTACAGTTCTTCAGGCTGTACAGCTGTATGTCTATATGAGCTTTCCTTCCCCTGATGTTAATGGAAGCTGTGTGGAAGTGTCCTTGTGGAAGATTATTTTGGAGAAGGAAATATTCAGCTAGGTGGAGTCTTCCTGTTAACACTTTCATTTCATTTCTGGAAGAAACCTTTCTTACTGCGAGAAACAATGAGAAAATCAACTTGCTTGATGACCTAATCCAAAATTGGTTAGGCCATAGAGCCACTGGACAGGACCAGAAATACCTCAGCTTTCTAAATCCATAGGACCCATTTGTTTTACTCACACTTTATTTAACATAGCTACTCTTAAAAGAGAGTATGCCCAGCAGAGCTCAACATAATGCACTGGATCTGGCCAATGGCATCCATCAACATGGTGATGGATGGAAATCCCCCATCCTTAAAAATCAGTGATTTTATTAAAGAGATTGATTTAATGGCAGGGACTTTCAGGTTCACTGCTGCAATTTAATATTGACAGTAAATAAATTCTCTTCCATTTGCTTTTTTTTTTAGTTGTAATCCATTCTTTAATTCAACCAGTAGCAAATACCATACAGACAGACAAAATATATTTCTATCATAGTTTCTTGAACTAAGATTGAGTGTACAGTTGTTACTACCCCTGGTGCTTGAAAATTTTCCATTCTGGACCAGTATAATTTCTCCATGTTAAAGTTGTTTAGGATCTGGAGACTAAAAAAAAAGGAGACACAGGATATCAGGGAGTTGTGTCATCAGGAAGCTGTGAAATGGAGCAGGTTTTTGTGAACACTCAACGGTCAATATGAAATAACAGGACTTCAGATGTGGTTTTAAAGAGATGAAAATCTTTAAACTAAGCAGTTAAAAGAATGAGAGCTAGGAGAACACTTGCTTCATAACTGTATTGTCAGCAAAACCACAATTTTCTGTAGCCATTTGAAATTGCAGGCAATTATAACTACAATTACAGAGAGAACTGAAGGCTGGCTGGCTGAGCAGCTGCATTGCTCCAGTGGTGGAGCCCTGACAGCAGGAAAATGCATCATGATGGAGCACCTGAAGCTTTCCAGGGAGTGGAAGCAGAAGTGGAGGGATTCCCTCCACGTGCTGCTGCTGGTACAGGCTGCAGTGTGGGCTAGCACAACAGCAGCTTTATCTCAGCACACTGGTGTGAGACTGGTGCTGCTCATCACCCCTGCTTCCTCACAAGCACGTGGAGCTCAGCAAGTGGGCTGTGGAGCACTGTGGTGGTCCTTGATCAACCTGTGCCATGTGCAGTGCCTGAGGGACAGACTTTGGAATCAGATCTACGCTGTAACTTTCACTCAGATGAGATTCCACCCAGTCTCCTGTCTTTGGTGGTTTACATCCACTTCACTTCGTACTCCACTTTTACTGCTCTCATGGTGTGGTAGAGGCCAGCAGTGCCTATGGCTTTCATGCAAACATCAGACTTGGCTGCTTACTTGCTCCTCCATCAATCAGGGTCTGGCACTGGCTTCCAAAGGCTCATCAGCTGGGATCCTGTAATGAACCTTGCTTTGGTTAGCCTTTTACCCCAGAATAGCGTGGGATTTGTTGTATGCTGAAGCCTTGTACTGTAGGGAACAGCAGCCATTTGGGGAAACATAGCTCTGCTCCTCTGCCCTACAAAGCCAACCAAGCCCTGGTGGATCTGTCCCTCACTTGCTCATGTCACCTGTCTGTACAAAACAGTATATTCCCTGTGCATTGTTCACTCTTTAACTCCTCCTCACCCTCAGAACTTCTTTCATTTCAATCCTTCTTTACCCTAATATATACACTCCTGTTAGTCACTTCTGTTTTCCTTTTCACTTCTTATACAGTGAACTCCTTTTCCTCATAGTTACCACTTTTTAAATTGTAGGTTTTCCTTCTTTCCATACTTTTTCCTTTCTTTTTTGAATGAATATTTTTCTTTTAATTAAATCACCAGGAGGCATATTTAGAACCCTCAGGGTTCACTTTGAACTATGAAAAGGAAAAGGTTTACTCTGTGCTATAAACAAAATGTTAATTTGAATTAATTGAAGGAAATGCTTTGCCTTTGATAGACTTGTTCCTGAAATGTTCTGCCTATGATAGACTTGTTTTTAAATAATTAATAATTTCAGCCAGAAAAATAAACATTATGGCCCTGAATTTTGCTTCTGGTCCTACCAGTCTCAGCCTGGAGCTGCTCTGCAGATATGAGCTGAATTGATCTCATATGATATTGGTTCAGCCAAAAGTAATCTCTGGGCCGAGAGCACCATGGGAAAAGTGCATTTTGGTCTGTGTTGTGTCCAAACACTTTATAGCACTTTAAGTGCTCTCCTCCACCACTAGTTCCTCATATTTCAGAGGAATGGTTTCCCTCATAGATGAAACATGGTGATTACTGGGTTGAGGATTAGGGATAGCTGGGATTAGGAGCCCATTAGCTGAGGAATGGGCTGTAATAGTGGAGAGGAAAGATTGATGTGTAGTCAGATCTCATCTGGAACAGGTGGGCAAGTTTCCCTTGGCCAGGAGAAGCCTGTGGGGAGGGAAAGGGTAGGGGCATATGCCAGTGTCTCTAATGTCCCTTGGCCCCTTAAAATATTGGTCTAAGATAACTCTGGCAGATGTGCCTCTGGCTTGGGGTCCAACCTCCCTTCTGCATTTTAAATTAGGAGTAATAAATAACTTCTCTATCCATCCTTCTTGTGAATGTTGAATCTTGTGAATGTTGGTATATGGATCTTTATTATTATGATGTGGAAGAGGGGAAAAAAGAGTTAATAATCTGACGGAGAGGAAGAAAATAGTCCTTGGAAGAACTGCTGTCTGAAAGGTAAGGACACCTCCAAACTTAATTACTCCTTTATTCCCCTTTACTCTGCACCTCTTTTGACTGACTGATCTTGATGATTTGTTTGTTCTTCTCTGATATGAGTAGCCCTGCAAAAGAGGGACCAGCACACACACCTTTATATTGCCTGCTAATCCAGAACTGAAGCAAATGCTTCAAAGCCAAAAATTTCATTTGACCATTATATGTCAGAGTCACATACAGAGAAGGCATTCCAATACAGAGCTAGAGATTAGTGGAGTTATCACAGGTATATGACAAGTCTTATCTTGTGTTATATTATTATTTAGTATTTCCCACAATGCATGATAAAAAGCTACCATTCACTGGATAGCAGTTTATTCAAAAGTTCATTAAATTAGTCACATGAATAGGGGTGGCTCTTAAAGAGACATTTCCAGATTCCTGTTGTATACATATATTGAAGATGCATGACAGGCCATTTGACTCACCCTCATAGTCCTTCCCAAAGTTGCTGCTGACAGTTTCCAAGAGGTACCTGGCAAAATAGGTCTTTGATTTAGCCCATGACCAAATCCCTGGTCTTGCTCATAGTTGTTTATGTCCCATGAAAACAAGAATCCTCAGATTTAGTTTACTGTATAACATCACAAGATTTCTTGGCAGCACAAAGGAAAGGAGATTAAAAAATATTTCAAGTGGTTTCCTAATAATTAAAAGGAATAAATTGTTTTGCCTTTGGTCCTTTCCCAAGAGTCTGGGACTTAACATATTTACCAGTTCTATTTTCAGTCAATATGGATTCTTATATTAGTATCCTACACTTTCCAATAACATCTTTCCTAAATTCCATGAGGATCAAATCAGTCTTGGACAGTGTCTACCCTGAAGCCATGCTTTCTGGCATGAAAATAGCATTAAAAAAATCCCAAAGCAGGGGTCTTACAATGCAAATGTGCCGACAAAGTGATCGGCATTTTAAAAATTACCCTTAATTTTACATACAACAAAAGTGGGAAAATACATAGGTTTTAAAGTGTGTGAGAAAATTTTGAGTGAAATTGCTTGTTTCCACAAAACTGAATTGCAGTGATGAGTTTTTAGATATTCTATGATATAGAGGAATTTCAAGAGAAGAAAGTCTTAAATATTATTCAACTCTAATAGAGGAAAAACTACTTAAGCCTATCAGTCTTTACAAGGCACTTATTTTTTCTGTACGTGAGGTGATTCTTAACAGGGGTTTGAAGAAATGTTATTAGAGTCTTCTCTCCCTGGAATTAGAAAACTATGGGGTCTGAAGAGAAATACCTGATTTAAAATTTGGATCACAGATTCAGAAAATTATTAGAAAAATAGATTTGCAGAATGGTGTTATTAATATTGAAATCAGTAATACCTCTAAAGAGTTATAATTCCTCTCTGCTAACAGGACTCTTAGAGAGATTTATTTTCTCCCACTGAATAATATGAGTCTCAAATCTAAAGAGTGATTACTTCGGCAGTGAATTTCTAAAATGTAACAGTCAGGAGAAAGTACCTGCTCTTATGGAATTGCCCTTTGAAATATAAAGTTCAACCCTGCATTAATGAATCAGTGCACACTTTTGCCAGTGTATGCTACTGGTGTTTTGTAGTGTCTTAGAAAGATCATATATTTCTATTTATTTGTCAGTTTGTTTTTGGTTTTTTTTTTTATGCTGCATTCTTCTTCTTAATTACAAAAAAATATGTGCCAGAGAGGAGGTGTGCTTCATGCTGTGCAGGGAGCTGCTGACATGCTGATGTCTTGTTAATCCTCCAGGAAAAGTACCTGAAGCCTCTAATCATTGACTTTGAGAACTCAGTGAGGTATCCAGCATTACTGCTACCTCCCAGGAAGATCCACAACGTGGTTAAAAACACCCAGGAGCAAAAATCCCACCAAGTTTTCCCCCCAAATGGGCTCAGAGACTCATATTCAGCACAGAAGAGTTGGCAAAGGCTTCCATAGAGAAATAAGTGCCTGTGGAGGTTGGAGTCTTTTCCTGTGAGCCCTGTGGATCTGGTTTACAGCTGGGACTTTCCCAGGCCCACGAGCCTTACTGTTCTGCTGTGCAGCTGAATGCCTGACCTGGAGCCTAGAACTGCTGTTGATCTGCACCAATCAGAGACCAATACCTTGCTTCAGTTTGTGTCTCAAAACATGTCTAGAAACAGCTTTTGAATAAATGAACCTTTTTTCTAGTGTATAGCTTTTCCCCTGGACTGAAATTTCTAATGATTATTTCCAGACTTTTGTTACTCTTCATTGATTTGAGGTTTTTGGTTTGTTTGGTGTGTTTGCTTGTTTGTTTGTTTGTTTTGTAGGTGGCTCAAAGCCCCATCCAACCTCTTACTTGTGTCTTTCAGCAACTGTCTCCTGCATTTATGCTGCATGGATTTGCAGAATGTTCCTTAGTTCCCTTTTTAATCCTCACTTCTCTTTCTCTCTTTTTTCTCTCCCTCCCTCCCTCCCTCTCTTTTTAGCTCACTAGTTCTCAGGCTAATTATCTCTTTCAAAAACCTGAGGCTTCAAATCTCTCTCCCACACCTTCCTTATCATGTGTCAGAGCATTATAGATTAGATTGGTCCAGTAACCAATTCAAGCCGTTGCATTTTTGAAAAATTAACACTGCTTCACTGTACTTAACTAAGAAATCTCCAAACCCTTAGCTGAATCTTGACAGCTGGACTTGGTCTGAAATACAGTAAATTAGTTTATTTGTGTGATTGCAGCAAGGGATCCCGTAATATGACAGAAAAGATGTGGGCAGGTATTGTTCACTCATGCTGGTGTTCCTGAGGTGCCTTTTTGGCTGATGATGTGCCAAATTGTCCCGCCTTTATCTTAGTTTCCCAAACCCATTTTCTGTCTTAAATTCAGCTCCACTAATGATCACCACAGTCTCAGTGCCAAGCCAGATACAGTTGGCTACTTACTTTAACTGCAGGACCATCTAAATATTGCTCTGAGCTACTCAACATACAGCAGAGGTTCTTCAGATCTGCTCTCATCCGTGCAGGTGCAGAAGGCAGCTAATTATTACCATCTGGTCTCTGGAATTGCATTTGCAGGGGCAGCCGGAAAACAGACACGTGTTTGGAACAGGATCTCAAAATAAATCATAGCTAAATTATGTTGCAAGAAGAAGATGTGAGAACAAAAACTGAAAGAGGAAATGGAAAACTCATTCCTTACCTGCGGAAAAAAAAAAATAAAACAACAGCAGCAGCAACAACAACAAACAACAAAAAGAAACAAACAAACCAACCAACAAAAAACCAAGTAGGCTAAGAGGGACAAAGCTGTTGGGGTTGTAAATTACATGTACAGTGAGGAAATGGGAAACCCATTTGTAAATTTAGTTCAAGGAAAGGCAGATGCTGGTGCTGCACTTTCTGTCAGATCCTTTGCCAGTTTATGTTATCTATCAGGGAAGCACTGTTTGTTCAACTCCATGGGTAAGTCTACATCGGGCTGTTTCATAGAGATTTGTGTCTGGTTTTGTTCCTGATTTTGGGTTCATATAATCACAGACGAGTTTGAATTGGAAGGGACCTTAAAGGTCATCCAGTTCCAACCCCCCTGTTCCTGGACAGGGACACCTTCCACTAGATCAGGTTATTCAGAGGCCCTTGAATACTTCCAGGGATGGGGTACCCACAACTTATTGGGGCAACCTGTTCCAGTGCCTCACAGGAACAGGTTCCCAGGCTGCCCTCACAGGAGAGGTGTTCCAGCCCTCTGTTTATCTTCATGGCCCTCCTCAGGATCCACTCTAACCAGGGTTTCCAATCTGCTGCCGTTGTCACTTCTGCTGAGTGACTTCTGCCACCTTTTTCACTTCTGCAGGAACACGTCCCTTACAACTGCCAGGTGTTCTCATAACCCCACTGCTGACTTCAAGCAACACAACAATAAGAATGTGCTTGTTCAACTAGAAACCAGATTTGCTTGCAGTTTATTTCTGGCTGCTACGTGAAGGTGAACTAAAATTACTTATAATTAGGACCCCATCACTTGCTTATAATTAGGACCCCTGGCATCTTGATTGTAAGATTTATCAAGATTTAAATATTGATAATATAGCCCTTGTTTATCAGGTTTTATCTGCTCAGATTCCAAATACCACACAAACATTTATTTAATTTTAAATACATTTTCACAACAGCAAATTTGTGAAAGTGGATCACGGGCTTCAGGCAAAGTATTGTCCTAATACTGCCTTAGAAACAATTTCTTCTTTCCTGCCTTTGTGTCATCATTGAGTTACATCTCTCCAGTCATCATTATTTTGATTTTCTAAAATTAAAGTGAAACAGTTGGTTCTTCAAGACATTGTGTCATTATGTTCTGTAAAGTGTATGGAGCAGATGTTTTCTTCTATCCGTGTGACCTTATCCTTGCATTTGACTTCTGCTTGTTGACATGGATTTTAATTGCAGATCCTTCTTCCATCAAACAGCGATAAATCTTCAAAGGAATGTAACTCTAGCTCTAAATTACAATGCATGGGTGTGTGTTTAATACCTCAGGTTACCCACTAGCTCAGGATGGCAGGAGATTCAGGAGGGGAAGTCACTAACAGAGCAGCAAGGTTATTTTGAGCAAGTTTCCTTGCATGTGCTGTTCTTTTGGTTTGGAAGACACAATATTATGCAGTAATTTAGGCTTGATTTCATAAGTAACAACCTTGATTTCCAGTCTGATTCAGTCTTCCTTTGCTTCACATTTTCTGGGCATTTCCTGCCAAGCTACATTTTTCTTCCTTAGCAGATTGCTCTCTGCTATCTTCTGGTTTCTTTTACACCAAGTCCCTTTAGACACCATATCACATCTTTTGAGCTGTACTTTCCTGTGAACTGTGGAGGAGCTGAATGGAAACTGCAGTTCAAGGATTTGGTAATTTGGCAGGACCTTGCTTATGCCATAAATCAAACAGACAATAAATCACTAACTATTATTTGGTATGGCTAGAACTAAAATGAATATTGTATTTGGAAGAGTCCTTTTTTCCTTCTATCCTGAGAAGCCGCATGTTTCCATTTTTCTGTCCAAAAATGAGGACCAGCAATATTATTCCTGGGTATAGGAATTAAAGCATCTTTTCATCTGTGTTATAAATATTATTTGCTTAAGCTAATGTCTTCATAATGCTTTTTTGTTTTCTCACAACCTACTAGCTACCTAGAGGGGTGTTTCAGTTGCTCATTCTAATATATTAATCCTTCAAAAACAGAAAAATTGGAAGAGGGAAAGTGATTATCGTTCTCATTAACAACATAACACTGGCATCTAGGTTTTGGGTTTTTTGTAAGACTTACTACAAAGCTACCTGTGGTTTGATGATAATACATAAAAATTGTGTTTATGGATGTATTACTTCTTTGAGCCTCTGATAATGAGATGCTGTAAAACCCACATGCAGAATTTGTTAACTCACAAAGCAAATTAAAAAATAAAGCTAGACCAAACAAATTGGGCCAAGTTTCTACACCTTTAACGTGAAGCAGGAATGAATGACCTAATGCTTCCTGGCTTAAGAAGACCTGTTGGGTAAGAAAATGGAGTGTGTCCATCTGCAAGAGCTAGGAAGGGAAGAAAAAAATCCAAGGTTCATATTCAGAATCTGTTTTCAAGCCTGCTGGCTTCCTGATGCCCTGGGTTAGATCTGGGAGTCTGAGGTTGAAACTTGACCCTGGAAAATGAAAAGAAAAAACAAATGCTGTTGAGCTGCAAATCCAGGTTTGCTTTGCTGCTGAGATGTCTCTCTGTTACCAGCCTTGGACCTTGGGGAATCTGTGTGTCCAGAGAACATGTTGTTTGGGTAGGCCACAGCAGCCAGGGCATCCAGGTCAGGAAATGAAGGATTTCACATATTAAAGCTCTCTGAGAACCCTGCAGTGGCCCATCCCAAGGGATTGCCCAGAATGACCACATTTTACTTATCAAATAAGACAGTAGGTCAGCAGTGACCTTGGCTGATAATGCCAAACAGAAAGAGGGTTATACAGCAAGACTTGGTTCCAAGGTTGGGAAATATTCAAAACCACATTTGGATTGTCAGGAGCATGGTGTAGAAATGTGTTGTTTTCATGACTGGTTGGGTGAATGTTATTTTTGGTAACAGGTATCATCATTCATGGCATTGTGGAATATTAAGTGTGCAGATGCTGCCAAGCGATAAAGTGGCTGTGTTATAGTTTGTGTTAGCTCAGCACTCAGGAAGTCAAGGTCTTAACAACACTGATGCAATGTATTCAAGTGCTTATTTGCCCCACAAATTCTGCCAAGACACCCCTCTCTCACATCCCTGTGAGAAATGATGATTTGAGTTGCACAGGTGTTTGGGATATGGAGAAGTGAATATTCAGGTGCTACAAATTGAACATTGCTCCTTGTGCTCAGGAGACAGCTTGAATCCACACAAAAGCTGTATTAAGAAGAGACAGGAGAATTATTAGACTTTGCAAGGAGAGACAGGTGTCCCAAATTAGATTTTTGGCACCAGCTTAATTTCGAAGGTTATCTTTAGTTCTACTCCAGGAACATACTTGGTGAAGTCTATTCTCTATTTCCAGCCAAGCCCACTGGAGTCACTGGAGAATTTCTTTAGATTTCTCTTCATTCTGTGAAAAATAAATGAGTTCTGTTTGCAAAGATTGCAAATACTTCAAACTCCCTGCTGTAGAATATTAATAATTATTTTTACACAGAAAGCTGTCAGGTAAATTAGGCCTTAGTGAGAAAACTTTCAAGATTTGTTCTTCTATTACTTGATTTATAGTATCCAAAATCTGGCCTCATTAGTTCCTGTTGCACAGGAGTGGCAAAATGCTTGAGAGCATTGAGTCTGAGCAATCATTTCATTGAGGTGTTTCACTGGGCTAAGAAAATGTGTGACACTTCCCATCCTAAAGCTGAGCCCCCGAGGTTTACTGGTGTGACATGGACTTTTCCCAGTTAACCAGTCTGCCTGTGGCAGCTGTCTTTGCCAGACCAGGATCAGCTGTGGTGTCATCTATGCACCCCTGTATTATGAGATATGAGTCAGACTTTAGGGGTCCTCTAGTTTTTCAGAGAAAGGCATTTTCTGTCTCCACTAGTCATATTTATTTTTCCATTCTAAGCCCCAAGGTCTGTAAAGTTGGCCCAGCTTCTTTATGCAAATGTAATAAAAATGTTCAAAAAATATGCCCTGAAACACAAATCACGAGATTGTATTAGAATGGATTCTTGTACTCAAACAAATTCTCACTTAAATGTAGAAACTGGGACAAACATTTACTCTGTAATAAGTTTTCTTTTTTAAAAAAGGGAATCAAAGTTGTTCTTTAAAGAATATCTGAACCTAGACTTAAGATTGAGAGCCCAGAATGGTTTTAGGAGAAGAAACATCCACTGGTTTTGGAAAGTAAAATATATTTATACCTGTCTAAAATACATAATGAAATATTTTGGTGTTCTTGGAAAATATGTAGCATACCCTTAGGGTTATTTGGAGTGAGAGAATAAAATATTCACTTTCAGCTAACTTGAGAAAAGTCAAGCCCTTAATCCTTGTTTCCTGCTGGCAGTTCTTTGTCATGCTGTGTTACGAACGAATGCAAAATGGTGAGTCAGATTTCGCAAATGAGGGGTGAGAAAAATGGGAGTTGTATTTTTAGAAAGGGAGAACTGAGACATCGAGACCATTTGAAACAAAACTGCTTTCAAAAACACTGGCTGTAGAAAAAATGAAGGGAGCACAGATTCTGTATGTCAGGCCCACAAATCTGAAAGTCCAAGAGGAAGTTTTCTTATCCTGATGTAGACCAGCCTGGAAAAAACACCTCTTGTCTCCAGAGACTGTTAAAAATTGTTCTC
Organism: Chaetops frenatus; assembly: GCA_013400775.1. Taxonomy (NCBI): domain Eukaryota; kingdom Metazoa; phylum Chordata; class Aves; order Passeriformes; family Picathartidae; genus Chaetops; species Chaetops frenatus. The sequence goes on along the minus strand of VZTR01005369.1, from coordinate 430,142 downwards.
TCTCATCAACATATATAGTTTATGTAATCTGGATTGTCTGGATTAGATTGCAATCTGGGATGTTTAGCTGTTCAGACTCATAAAAAACAAAAAGTCTTATTTAGATTTGCAATTTGAAAAAGATTGGCACAGTTAAAATTTACTGGACACTAAGACCATAAAGCTAGCCAAAAATATGGATATAAATAAAATTACTAAAAATATACTTAAATAATTGATGTAAGTACTATATATATGGGATAAATCAATTTTTTCTGTATATCAGGCTATGTTTTACAGTTAATGATTTTTGTTTATTAAATAGATTTTACTGCTGTTTAGTGAACTGAGGCCTTTAGTCCCTGTTGCCACATTTTTCAAAATTTTAGAGTTAGTGTATCTCGCCTTCCAGTATCTTGTTTTCACTGATAGATAGGGAGAGGAAGACAAATTGTCTTTGCCCTTTTTTTCTGGATGTCATGTGATGTAGCTATAACACCAGTCTAAACTAAATAACTAAAACAAGACCACTGTTGGAAAGGAAAGCTGTTGTTGAAAAACATTATATCATCATAATATGCTTTGGTTTCAGGTTCTAAGCTGGGCTCTTCACCAGTTCAATGCCTTCTGAAATTTTAACTGAAGATTTGGATATTTTCAATATAATTTTTCCCTAAGTATATGAAATCTGTCATAGACAGCTCACGTGTAATATCAAAACAAATTTTCATTAAATATGTGTTAGAAGGAAAAAGTGAGGTTTTTTTCTTCCAGTTTTTTAATGGAAAACATATTTTAATTTATTTTGCATAGGTATTAACAATATGGAGAGCTCAAAAACTGCGGTGCATATTGGAGGGAGCTGTGGAGTGCTCCAGACTGATTTAAGTCCATCTCCATCCAAACACCCCTGCTGAGCTCATCACGTCACACAGGAGTCCCAAGGAAGTATTGGACAACTTGATCAACAACTGTTACCTCTTGGCACCTTCCGTGCTGTCCCCTACAAGAGCAGCATGCAAAGTGCAAGGTTTTGTTCTGAACTCTTTCTGTTCCTTACATTTTTATATAAATTTGCACAGATACATCCATGTTCTTTGACGTGCCTGAAGCTGGGAAAGGCATTGATATACATGGCTACGTATTACTTCAGACTCTTAGCTCTGGGCTGCCTTTTTATAAATCACAGACAGGTGATATAAAACCGTGAACGCCTTTAAGTAGGTACATAATGCCTCTAGACCTGTGTACAATCTGATTTACCCTGGATATTAAACCAATATTATTCACTGCCTTTTTCCTCATATTCCTGTTTTCCAGAAATCCGTGCAGTACACAAACCAAATTCCTAAGATTAAATTTAACTTTTGTATTTCTGTGCACTCTCATACCTCTTGTTTTTACTTCTTGACCCTAAGAAGACCTTGTATACTCTTTCCTAGAGAGCTGGAACAGTCCTTAAAAGGGTTGGGTAATGGGAATCTTGCAAGACAAAGTGGAGAATTGCCCAGACAATCACTGCAGGGGAGGTATGAATTATTGCTTCTGTGTGAACCTTTGCTTCCAGTTATCTGGCTTGTGTTTATTTATGATGCATGTATTATACAACATGGGCAGGCTCTTTCAATTACTTAATAAAATACAAATATTTAAATACAGGTACCATCCCCAAAACACTGCTTCCAATTCTTATCTACTGCAGTACATTTTCTGAATTTTACTCCTTCCAGCTCTGCTGGTAGTAAGTTTATTCGATAAAGAAAACAGGAAATCATTCTTCATTTCAATAATTCATGGAAAATGAACAGAAACTATGATATCTGTGACACATGAGAGCACACATCTCAAACAGGGGTATTAGTATTCAGTGCTGGGACTGCAGCTTTGGAACATATGCTTAAAACATTTCTAAGCCCATTTGGAATACCATTTCAATAGAAATTCAGCAATCTGTTGAAATAAGTCAACACAGAAAATTATGATATAATTGAAACCCTTTAATTGCTAGTTATGGCCTTTGGTTGATCCCCTGAAACAAAGTTATTAGCATTTAATGTAAAATTTCTGCTGTAGAAAAGGCGAATTTATGGGGTGAAAGGACAATCTTCCATTTCATGAAATATAACTGGCAGACGGAAACATGAAATAAAGTGCCTCCTGCCAGCTTTTACTATACCTACTCATAAAGTTTCCTGCCTTGAGACACTAGAAAGAGTTTCTTTGGGACAATTAGCATTTACTGAAGGATCTGCTCTTCCTCCACCTTCAAAACAGTGCAGCTTTTTTATAATTTTTAACATATTATCCAGCACCTCTGTGAAATGGGTGGTTGAGTGGAATTGTGTAGCCCTTGTTGTTAACACAAGAACATGCCGAAGCGTGACAGAGGCTGCTGTGGAGTTTAGGTCCCTTCAGGGATAATATTTTACACAGGATTTAAGAGTACAAAAGGTTTACTGCTGCCTGAGTGGAGCATGTATAACCCAGCTTATTTTACTGACTCTTTCCCCAGAATTTGAATCTATATTGTTTTGGTTTAACCACAGCCAGCAACTAAGCCCCTCATAACCACTTGCTCAGCTCCCCACCCATCCCCCAGTGGGATGTGGAGATGAATTAGAAGGAGGCTAAAACCATGGTGTCATGGGTTTGTTCAAAACCGGGCAGAAACACCATTTAATGTAGCGGTTTCACATTCACCTGCTCGCCTGCTCACACCAGGCGAGAGTGCAGTGTAGTGGTTTCATGAGAATAAGGATTAAGAGAAATGCAAAGCAGGCCTAAACTTCAAAGATAGAAATAATTTATTAACAGAATAAAAAAAAAAAGAGAGAAGAAAAATAAACAAAAATCAAAATCAACCCCCAGGTGGTTTCTTCCCCCCACCCCCACCTCATTTATCTTCCTTTACCACCATCTTTCTCATCAACAACACAGAGAAGCAAGCTTAGAAAATCTTTGGTCAATTTACCACTCTTGAAATAGGCTTTCATCAATCCAATTGGAAGAAGAGTCTCTCTTGTCTCACTATGGAGATTTTTCCCACAAGAAGCACCAGTCTCTCGTAGA
>VZTR01005369.1:383126-426266 GCA_013400775.1 Chaetops frenatus | reverse complement strand
AATAATAATAATAATAGTAATAATAATAATAAAGATTAAAATAATTTTAAAATTCTTTACTTAGGATAAGCACTATTTAGCAGCAACTTATGTGATATCAACATCATTCTCATACTAAATCCAAAAACAGCACTATACCAACTACTAGGAAGAAAACTAACTCTATTTCAGCTGAAGCTAGGACATTTGTCCCATCACCAAGTTGAGACCTCTTCATCTGGTTCCTAGTTGTGGAGCTTCAACAGGGTGAACACCAATTCCTACTTAAAAGTGTGGCTGTGCTACAAAAAAGACACTCTTCAAACACAGATTTCTGAGCCATGTCATTTACAGCAATTTCCCTATAATATCACACTTTTAATATCATGTTTTATCTTGGATTTTACACTACTGCCTTTCCTCTCAGCACCCCAGTCCATTAATTTATCTTACTGACAGGTAATCTAGTTTTGTGAGCAAGTGCAGCTGCAGATGAATAGATACAGGTTTTTTCCTCCAAACAGGAATCCCTTTTTCTCCTCCTCCACTCCATAATACACCTCTCCAAGGACAGCAGCAGGTTGCATTCAGTCCCAGATCCTAAAAGCTTTTCTCTACAGAAAACTATTTTACAGTTTGAAAGTCTATTGTTTCAGATCTTGGAAGGATGGAAGAACAAGGCTTAGATTGCCACACTTTACCTCCTGGAAGCACCCGAGGCAGAGTTGAAATGTTGGTGTCCGATATTGTACTGCTCAGGGGCAGTTTGTGAGTGGCTGGCTGCTTCAGGAGGACTGTAGGATTTCCTTTGTGTCAGGCACAGGTACCTGACTGGTTGTAGCCCCATGAAGTTAGTGCTGTAGCCATGTGAATGCCCCCTTGAGTTCAGTTATCTGTGAACTCCAGGAAGTGGTCGTGTCCCACGGAACCAGACTGATGCCATTGCCACAGTGGCCAGAGGCTCCTATGCTGTCCCACCTCACCAGCAAAGGCTTATAAGAAAGAGTCCCAATATGATTTTAATGGGTTTGACATTATTTCACAGGGGCTGTTAGAATATTTAAATGTGGAAGGGTTTAAATTATAAATACAGACTTGCAGAAAATATAATGGGAATTTTTTCATCAGTTTTAGCGCTATTCCTTTGGTTTCTTCCAAGTGGCACAGTTAAAATGTTCATCAGGAATTCAGTCTGAGTGTACACTCTAAAAAACCAGCCTTCTGTAGGTATTTTGGCTGCATATCACTTTGTATATTATATAAAAGTTAGTGGAGGTTGTTTGGCTTTCATCGCTGTAATATTGGAATGGCTAATGCAACCTGAATATTTTTTATCATCACATTAAAACTCAACATTCCAGGGTGTCCTTATATTTCTGTTGGTAATTCAGGAGTAAAGAATGTATTGTCTAATAAAATTTTTAATTTCCTGTGTTTTTGTATTAAGATACGAAATAAAGGTACAACACCATAAGTAGATGTATTTATTGAGACTATATAAATTCTATGAAAAACAACAAGGGCTTTAAAATCCAACAAAACCTCATTCTGAATTTTTCACAAGACAGCATCAGGTGCTGTGAGGTCTGCTTTACAGCACTGTCCAAAACACCTTACAGCCATCAGGGAGCAGCTGCTGACTGGCTGAAGTTCTGTGCACTCCAACTGCCCCCACCAAGCCTTCTGCACTCACTCACTTTGAAAATCACTCTGCCTTTTCCACCACAGAGTTTTTAAGGCAGAGGCAGGACAGAGAAGGTCAAGATGAAGAACCCCTCTGGACTGAATTCTGGTGGGAATTTGCAGTCCAAGAGAGACCTAAGAAACCCCATGCAGAAATCCTCCTGAGGGGAGTGCCCACTTAACTGCCTAGCATAGTGAGAGGACACAACAAGGAGAAAATCCAAGCCCAGGTTCCAGCTCATGCAGCACCATAGCAAAAGCATCTCTGTTGAATATATAAGAAGGCTTAAGACCTTCAGACTCCTTGCCCATACTTGATTGTCAAAGTTTCCATATTTATAGTAACTGGGAATCAGTGCATGTCTTGAACAGTTTGTACTGTGTGCAGTTATGTTTATTTTTAAAGCATGGTGTGAGGAGGGAATGTTTCAGCACAAGTGTTGCACTTCAGTTAATAATTGACATATTTAACATGCCTTTTCTATGGCAACTGAGAGCATTCAGTTATATATGTATATATTGACCTTGATGTCAAAGATTACCTCCTCCCTGTGTGCAATTACTTATTTCTTTCCCATTTCTATGAAGTCCTGCTTTTATTGTGTTTAGTGAATGTTTAAGAAGCTGGGCTGCAACCAGAAAATCAAAAGGACAATGAACCACAGTATTTGGGCAGAAGAAGGTGGCCACACATAAGGGTAGTGGCAAGAACTTGTAAGTTTAAATGGGCCCTTGCCATCTCAGTGAGTGAGATCAGACAACTAGCACAAAGTTATGTCTTGAGATGGGTCAATTATGTGCAGGAATTCCTTAGGACAATAAGGAATTTGACATGAGGCACTAGACACTATGAATTATTAAATTTATTATTAAAATAAAATCCATGGGGAAACCTGTCAAGTATTTCTGTTATAGTTAGGCATGATCCTTGCAGTAGTTTTGTGTCCATTCCTTCCAAAAAATAATCATTCCGTGAGTTAGGTTGGGGTTTTTTTAATTTTTTTTTCTTCCTTTAATCTCACTTTTCTTCTGTATGTTTTTGTTTTATTCTTGCATGCTACTGTTGATTGATAAACACAGATATCATCACCGAGTCCATATTAAGTAGGGTGGGCAAATGACATCCACAACTCCTGGACTGCTTTTTGGGATGAGATCAAAGTGTTATTAACCTCCCAGACTCATTTTGGGGCTTCTAAAATGAATATGGTTGTGCATATATCTGTACATATAGATATGCACACATGCACAACACACACACACAGATACAGATGTATTTTTGTGACACTTTTATCCTCCAGCTAAACTGTAATCTTTTCTTTTGCTCAGGTTAGTTTGATGCTTTCCCTACATCTAAGTCCTACTTGACTCAGCTTAAAACTCCTATAAGCTGTTTATAGTCTCATGGGAAGAAGAGATGTTAAAGAAAATGTACTGTGAACCTGAGAGACACTCTGGAATTTAAGAAATGGAAATGCAAGCATGTAAAGCATCTGTGCCATGTGCAGCCCTCCCATAACCATGAATATCCTCCAAACCAGAGCTGTACAGGAATGTCTCAGCAACTTCTCCCTTGCCTTCCTCCCCACCCAGCCAGGTATTTCCCTCTTGAAAATGTTTGCCTCCCTTCTGTCCTCCAACTCTTATTCCTTCTTAATCTTTTGAGCTCCCTTAAGCAGAGTGACATGATTTGTTGCTAAAGTGTTGCCCCTGTCAGGATGGTCACTGGGGGCCTTCAGGTGTTTGTCATAAGAGAGGAAGAACAGCAGCCCTGGGGCAAGAGGTGACCTGTCTTCTCTTGTTTCTGCTTGGTTCCTGCTGGGAAAAGCATGGGATGAAGTGGTGTTACAGAGAAAACTCCTCGGATTCTCCTTACAGCTCAGGCTTTTGCAAGTCTCTCTCTCTCTGGTGCACAACTTCTGACCAAAGTCAGAATTAAAGGATATACTTGTGTGCCGTTCAGGGGGTCAGGTTTTATGATGCCAGGCACAGCTCTTACCTTCCCATTTCTCTGTCTAAATGGAAATGGAACCATGATATAACCCACATGGTGTTACCCTCTACTCTGTTTAGAAAGGAGTTGGTGTGCCTGATGTGAGACTGCCTATTTCTTCCTGGCTATGAGCTATTATCAGCATCTTCAATGCAAGCAAGGCAAGTCTGATTGAAAATTGAGAAAAAAAAAATAATTAAATAGCTGCAAAAGTAAAATAAATGTCAGTTTACTTCAATTAGCAAGGTAAAAGACAGCTCTGCTCTGGTGTGCTATGCCTTTTGCAACAGAAATGATGCTTTTTTATGATGATCTTAAAGGAAGTTGAGTTCTTAAGCAAATTAAGGCCACTCAACAATACCTAAGAAATACTCTTTGAGTGGATATATTTTGAAAAGTAGCACTCCTATATCAGCTGGTTTCCTGCATACATTTACACAGATGAGAGGTATCTATCTTACCATTAGTGTTTAATAAACAGAAGATATCCATAGCTAACTGCCAGATGATTGATGCTTCACATTTGTTCTTGAAGCACATCTGGAAAAGCCACAGATTAAAAGCTAAAACTGTAACCATACAAATAGAGGATATATCAGGTAATGAATTTGGACAATTTTTGCTTTTTTTTCAAAGAATTAGTAACCTGAAAAGGTAAGTTTCTACTCATTCTTCTGAAACAACAAAATTAATGACTTTTTGTTCCAGATTCTTATGTGGGACCTAACATTCAAAATATGTTGACTGGTTCTTTTGCTTTGTATGTCTGCACTGCTATATACAGGGGGTTTTGTAACTCTTATTTACTTAGGTAGTGGTTTGGTGCTGGATGAATTTTCATTCTGAACAGAGAATACAAAGCAAAGTAAAACAGATTTCTGAAGGCATTTTGTGCACAGAATATGATTAAGAAGCAATCAAGCACTGGAAACCCACTCAGCCCCCTACCTTGTTACTGGGTAGCTGGGTCATGCTGTAGGGAATGGATTTAAAGCAATTCATTAATTTACAGAAAGATAAGCTTGAAGCTGTGTGGGCACATAGATAGTTTCCCCCTCCCCAACAGCTTCCTGGAGTTTATTAAAGCCACAGAGTAGAAAAGGACTGAATTTTTTTTTTTTTTTTCATTAGAGGACAGCTTTGCTTTTTGATGCTTCTGCAGTTAATTCGTTTTCTTCAATTTTTTTTTGTGGCATCTTTTGGAAATTCACATATTTTGAGATTTCATTTACTTTTCCAGATATGCAATTTACATTCTGGTAACATGTGAAAGACAGCAATTCTTGAGACTAGACAGTGACAGTAGAGGATTAGATAACCCAGCCAGTTGCTCCTCAGTTTTTGGATTTTTTTTCCATTAACTTTGAATCAGTTGGATCAGAACTTTCAAATTTTAGTGTTGTAAAATTTCTGTTATATCTTATGTTTTTCATTAAAAAAGTTAATAGGCCTGGAGTAATTCTGAAACTACTGTGTCAGGATAATGGATGTCAATAACTTACACTGTGCTACAAAAGGGAAACTCATGATAAGCATCAAGGACACTTGTTGCCTGGGGTAAGTTTGCAGAGGATAAAGAGAAGTTGACAAGTACCCTCCATTCCAGTAATACTTCTTCTTTATGAAGGCAAGTAGAAATAGGCCATTACCAAGGTTGTTTCTTCCCTAGATTGCCAGCCTTCTGCTGCCCTCTCAGATCCTCTGTTTCATCTTGGCACTAGGAATGGTATTGGCTGGATGATTTCAGGTAGATCACCGAACACTGACTTGGCATTTCACTTGGGTAATTCAATCAGCTATGAATAAGATTCCCTTTCCATTGCAAAGCTCTGATGTCCCTGTCTGTTCCCTAGACTTTGCAGTAGAAAATGAACTTTATTCATAGATGGAGGAGCAGGCAAGGGTTGCAGATGCAAAACTTGGAAGAGTATGATGATATGAAATATATTAGAGCAGGCCACTGCTTTTAATAGAAATGTCAAGGTCCTTGTGAGGACAGGCATTCCAGTTTATCCTCTGTCCAGTCTTCATCACTGCTGTCTGAGTCATCAATACTGTAGGAAAATAGGGTGCTTCAGAAAAATCCAGGAGGTGCTTTCTCTGAGGTGAAATAATGGAAATGACAAAATCATGGGGCAACAAGTTTTGATTTACTAATAAGCACTGAATACTGTGCTGAGGAAAAGTATCAGGAGGTCTTTGCCTCCCTTTTCTGAGTCTGTGGAGAAAACCACATTAACATGAAAAGCTCTTTCTTTGAAAAAAAATATATTTATTGCTGATGGTTTCATATATCAAAACAGATGCAATGGAGATGTTTCCACACAGAACAAAAATGCTATTTGAAGGTGTTTGTTTTCATTGCCTTTCAGGCATTTGTTCTGTGAAATGTGTGAAAAATAGACTCCTGTATTTACAGTCATACAAATGACACCAGCCTCTGTGTGCTGCCTGTTCTCACAGGCATTGTTTTATGTCTTAGCCTCCTTTCCAGCAGGTCTGGAGTGCAGGTTCTGAGAGGTGCAGAGATGAGCAGCTTTGGCTGTACAGTCCCTGTGACGCTGCAGAGCACTGGCACTGCAGATCCTTGTTTTATGTAAAAGAGGATGGACGTGCTGGAGGAAAGGACACGATGTGCTGACCAGGGTGGAAGGAGGTCACACTCACTGGGCAGAATAACAAGAGGCTTTTGGGGGCTGAAGTGATTTCTAAATATCAGCCGAAGAGCTCACATGTGTCCTCCCTTTCTCAAGTGCTGACATACATTGCTCTAATGGCTGCTGCTAGGGCTTTAGCTCTCTGAAAGGGAGTTAGAAGAAACAGCTTAACCAAAATATAACTGACAGCCAGAGATGGGGAGAGCAAAATGTCCCCACGAAAGGAATATGGTCCAGCACTTTACACTCATGATAAATTTAGGAATCACAGGCAAAATTACCCTGTTGGCAAAGAAATTGGTAGATGGTAAGTACCAGTAAGCTATGCTTTTATGCTCTCACCTCTTACAAGGTCAAGAGGCTTTGACTGACTTAGTTTGGGGTTATTTTGGTGGTTTTTCTGTGTTGTCCTTTTATTCAAGTCTTAGCAGAACAGATGGTCTTCAAATCATTCTCTGCTTGGACTTCACTTTATCCTTCTGTGCCATCAATGGATGCTATGCCCCAGAGCTGTTCTGTGGCCTAGGATGAGGGCAGAGCAGGGACATAGCTCAGAGTTGTGCTGGTGAGTCTTCTCCTCACTACTACCACTAGCCTCCTTTAAGGAACTTGCCCTTTTCCAGATAGCACAAAGTTTTTTCATTGTGCATCTCACTTTCCCAAAAGAAGAAACTTTAACGTATGAATTTGCAATTAAAAGCAAAGCCTGCTCACCATTCCTTTGGAGGACTTTGCAGGAAAGTTCTGTTGCTGTCCATTATGCAGGACCAGCAACAGTCACACTGAAATCCCAAGTGGAGCTTGTCAGAAAGCTGAGAATCCACCTCTTTTTCCCTCCAGAATAATTGCCATCAAAACTGACTCAGAAATCTATTCCTCTATTATTTCCCTCAATACTTACATGTTAATTACCTAATCATTGGAGAGACTTTTTTTTTGTTCTCTTCTCTAATACAGTTATTATTTAAAAATCTAGGAATTAATGTCATAAGAACAGTCTTTCTTCTCTGCTAGGGAAAGTAGAAGTTCAGTTTCTCACCCTGCCTGCAAGATTTCCTTGCTTTCCAGTGCTGCAGCTGTCACAATACTCAAGCCTGTTTTCTTAGAATGAGATGCACTTGGAACCCAGCACAACTGTGATTGTCATTTCTCTACCCACCCAGAGACACCTGGGGTAGAAATTTCCCTTCAAGCATTTAATCCCCAAGATAATAGGCAACCACCATGTAAAATTCCTCATTTTCTGTAGCTAACACTCTTCCCTCAGCTGTGTAAGAACAGTTTCACCTTCTCTCAACATTATAAATGTGGCAGATAGGCAAAGGCAGTAGCTGGAAAAAAGAGCAGAGGGTAAAGCCCCATGCTGTTGTCATTTTCCTGACATTTCACAGCATAGCTGCAGAAACTCCCAACTGAAATAAATGCAAAGCCAATTCCATTCTAAAAGAGTCCTTTTTAATAGCAGTGAATTCCGTTTTCACAGTCTTTTTTTGTTTCCCAGGTACACAAATACTTAACTGCACAACTCTGACAGTTTTACACTTACTGGAGGTGAGCTCTATGATGAGCAACAGCACAACAGCTAGGAAACACATCCTTGGATGATGCTACTTTTATTTTTGTTGTTGTTGCTGTTCTAAAACACTTCTGTACCCCTTTCCCCAGTAAAATCCACATTATTAAGATGCTCTCCTGGGCTATGGCACTGCTCAGCATAGGCAGGGGCAGGAAGGGAAGGGGGAATGTCTTGGGGAAGGTGTGGAGGTTTGTCTCCCAGCCTGTCTGGGTAGGGAGATCTGATAAAAACCATCAATGTGGGACAAGAACAAGCACAGGGTTTAGCCTGGAGTCCTTCTGAACCCTTTCCATTCTGATTGCATCCCAGAAATTATGTGAGGTATACTCCTTGCACAGACAGCTGGGATTGCCTCACCAGCAAATTTCCTTGGTTTGACACTTCAAAATAACCTTTCAAGCATAAGTCTTTCATTTGTCTCTTTTTTTTTCCCTGAGTAGTTTTGTCTGTATAAATATTGGCTTAGCAAATCAAGAAGTAACATCTAGATTTCTCCATAAAAATAAAACTTTAATATTGAACTTGGGGTTGAGGACTCAAAACTCTGTTAATGCTGCATTTTATTGCCTTTATTGATGATCAAACATTATCACACATCACGCTTTTAAAGGGGAGTTTGAGGAGATGGCTCCCTCTGGGAGACAAATTTTAATTCATGGTTATTTATTCTTTCCTTTCTTTTTATACTGATGGTTTGTTCTTGGTTTGAGGTTTTTTTCCTCTAAAAGAATGAATGGTTATACTCTGTTGCAGCCATACCTGCCTAACAGCTACTTGCTCATAAATCTGCAGTCCAACACTGACTCATTATTTCAGAGACTGAGAAAAACAAAGTTGGTTCAATGAATTTTGTCAATATATCCTATTTCAGAGTCTGGCTAGAACCCATTCCTAAAACAAGCTGAAAAGCAGCACAGCCTTGATCATTGATTTTCATTAGAGAATTTTGGTCAAATGTTTGCAGTGAGTCTGCTGTTCCCACTTGCACAGTTATTTAGGATTCTAGAAATCTCAGCCTGAAACTATCATGGAGGAGGGGAGACTGCAGTTACATCATGAGCTGGTTTCACTGGTGACTGCTCTTTGGATTGTCCAGATAGTTCTCACTGTATCAGTCTTGGTTGGAGTAGGGGAGTTTCTGGGTTTTTTGTTAGTGATGATGTGTGCTGTGGAAGGCCTTTTGTCTCTAGCCATGAAACCATAAAAAGAGGAATTTCATTGTTTTGAATGTATTTGAACACATAAAGGAGTATCCCTGTACCAGACAGCTATTTACTGCCCTTTTTCTTGCCTACAGTAACACTAAAATAGTATTTGGGGAGAAAAAATCCATTAAGGTCTCACTTCAGGGATAATGAACTTCTTATTTTCTGTCTATTTATGACACATGGTATCAGGAATGTGGCTTATCCTATTAAGGTTCAGAAACATTTTATGGTACAGAAGATCATGTTTCTAATCAAAGCAACTGCTATCTTGATTTTGAAGTAGCAAGCACCTATAATGAATTGCTGATGAGTGATTTGTGTGTAAAAATCATTAATAGAATTTTTTTGATCAATTTGTTTGTGGAATTTGCTGCTGGAAAAAATAAAAGAAACAAATGAGATCTATATCAGTAATTAAACAAGTTACTAAAAAATTCCAATTAGGAACAAAATGCATGTAATTAAATGGAAACCCTCATTAAAAATTCAGCTTAGGAGTTTATTTTTCTAATAGAATTATGTCCTAAAATAATAGGACATTCAAGCTCACAAAGAACAAAGTTTTAAGCTGGCCTCTAAGACATGAGGATTTCAACTGAAGTGTTAATGATGTATAAAACAGTGTGTGCTATTAAGATTATGACATGCAGTCCTACATAGGTGTACTGTCAAGACTTTTAGCACTGTTACATTAATTATGTACTTGCTATTCGGCACCAGTCAGTAGAGGGTGGTCCATTTGTACAAGTTTATTAACAAAAAAATAAAACCTGACTAAACAATTTCTTCTGCAGCTGTACAAGTGTGAAGACAGAGAGAGTGCAGTTAGAGCAAGGAGAAATAGGACTGAAGCCAGCACAGAAGAATTCAGCTGACTTACTTATGCTGAGTACACCAGCATTACCACAGATGTCATTCTCTATAATTTATAGAACAGTTTGCAGTCCTGTTAGGTTGAATCAGTCAGAACTGGAGAACAGACTGTAAAGTTACGACTCTTAACTTGTAGGACAGCAAAACAAAATGATTTATATGTGTTAACAAGGCTAAATGTCCCTCAGATACTTAGAGGAGGAGATGAAATGGCTGGGTTTGAGCTGTCAGGGCTGGCAGAATGAGGATCAGGATTATTATTCAACGTGAGGGTTCCACAATCCCTACTTCATTTTGCAAAGCAAGAAGGTTAGTTTTCAGTGAAATACTGTCACAGCCTTCACCCAAAAGTTTGCTGCCTGTGTCAGTGTATAATTGCATGAACACAGGCAGTACTGCTGATGACTGGGCAGCCGAAATGACTCCAGCAGGAAAACTGGATGATCCAGAAGAGGACTGATAAAGAGTCATGATGTCATTATCTGTCATGAACACCACTCAGATGGAGCTTTACAATTTGTGCAAAGCCAAAGTCAAGTGGTAGGCCTGAAGGAGACCTTGAAAATTACCACAGAATAATATCCTTTGCATTTTATATGGGAATTTTCTTCATAATTTGGAGTTTGATGTGCTGGTGAGCTGTCAGAAGGACTCTGCACAAAGATAGTTTTATTGCAGAAATCCTTGCCAAGGGAACAAAAAAAGCAATCACCCCTGCATGTTTGATTTATAATTAACAGGAATAAAAATGTAATCACGAATGTAGCTGCCACATCTAGGCATGGCATAAATATTTTATACAGTGCTTCAAAGTTGCGTATAATGTGCACTGTAAAATTTGAGTATCAAGTAAATGAAGTTATTAAACCTTTAAAAAGGATATTCTGAACTCTCAAAATTATGGAAACACTGGTGTGTTGCAGAGTGATCCTGTAAATTAATGAACGTAACAAAAAATTCTTATCTCTCTGCAGAAAATGCAGGAATATAAATGTCTTGTAAAATTGATAAAAATGGAAAGTTGAAGGTTGAAAGGATTTTGGATGAACTTTATGAATTTTGGTCTCAAATATATTAATAAATAATATTTATTGGTTTAAGGCATCAGTAATTCTTTAAGAGAGGATGTCATAAAGGATATTCGTAGGTCAGGTTGCAGATTTAGGAACTTCAAATATCCTGTTTGCAGATAGCTCTTCTGCACCACACTTAGGGAAACAGAGACCTGTTCCAGAAATGCCTTTATACCTGTTTGCATTTCTGTCAGTGAGCAGCACCAGATACTATCGGAGGACACCTCCACTGCAGAAGTTTGGAAAGCTTTTGGGAAGCCAGGTCACTGCTTTGATGCTGGCAAGAAGCCCAAAACCCCACATGGCAGCTACTGCAGCAAGCCACAGGGTTTCACTGTGCTCAGGGGAAGCAATGGGTGTTGAGCAGCCTGATTTCCAGAGGCACGAGTGATGTGTGCCACTTCAGCCAGCACTGATGAAAGTGCCCTCCCTGCTGTGTAATCTGTGCATCTGGCAGATGGCGTTTGTGATTAGTATTGATTAGTGGAGGGTGTGAAAGGTATCTACCTGAGACTGAAGCAGAACTGAGCAGTCAGACATCTGCACAACCACCCACAAGCACCACAGAGAGGATATTTCCATGCCTTTACCATCCCAAAAGTGATGATGATTTGTACTATTGGCAGCTAGAGACTCTGCCTGAAAAGCTGTTGAGTTTCCATTTCTCCTCCCTTCTTTCTTCCTTCCCAGAACCAAATAGATGCTGCAAAACTATGTTATAACTTTTTGTAGAAAAAATACTGCTGTCAATAATGAATGGAAGCTGACATTTTATAAACCCTGAAGGTCACTCAATTATTATTGCATATAATGTCTATATAATGTATTATTGTATGTTGAGTGTATATATAATATACTAATGGACATTGTGTAGCAAATGGAGGGTATTCTGATTAAGTTCTTGTTAATGATATTATAGGACATAAAGAAAAAAAAATTGACATCAAAACAGGCAGGTCAAAAAAAGGTAATCAATGGGGGAAGATGTTGTAGAGGAGAAAATAAAGTCCAATATTTGTACATAGTTTTCTTAGCTTAGAGCTAAATAATAATTTTTAACTTTCTTCCCCTCTGCCATCCTAGGGTTAAATAATAAATGATTTTGTTTCACAGTGAGTACAGTTGATTTCTAATCTGAAAAACCTCCTCTTCTGCAACAGAATTTCATGTAAATATAGATCAATTATTACAGCAACCCTTCTGCCCTTCATAATTATTTCATGACTGCTCTGGCCAAGCTGGAAATGTCAGGATGGGAAAGGGGGACTGGAAGTCAGAGTCTGCCTTGCAGGGTTTCCAAGTCCTGATAAAGGCTCTATAGGATATTTGTGTTGCTAAACGGCACTGTGGCTTGTATCTTTTGCCTCTTTTGTGCAACGAGCTCCAGAAGCATTACCTTGGCCTTTATAGGTAGAAATATCATGATGTGATGTGATGTAACCCTCGCAGCAGGAGAATTGGGGTGCATGGATGCCAAATGAATGCAGGACAGTGTGCAGTGCTCTGCTCCAGAAGGGCCACGGTGAGGAGTCATGCCGAGCCCCACAGAGCAGGGAGGCAGGCTGGAGGCAGAACTGCAGGTGCCTGCTCTGAAGATCAGAAGAAGAAGATTGCAGGTCAAGAGAAAATGGTATCATTTGTATAGCAAAGAAATCAAGTCAAATTTGGGATGAATTGTTTATCCAGATAAGGATCCTTTTCAGGCTTTTAATGTGAGGTTTAGTATTTTTTCTGATGGAGTTTAGAACACCAAAGTATTATCCCTAAACACCAGAGCACTGTAAAGAACTCAGTATTATTTGGTTTAGCTAGCAACTCTTGTATTTTCCAGTAGAGGGGTAGCAAAGAGGAAGGTGATGGCCTTTTTTGTGTGCCGTATCTGTACCCAAAAGTATGCATGTCATATTGGCTGACAACACAATCAAACACAGGGCTATAGCTATTTATCTTCTGAACACTAAATCACATACTTATTAGTCCAAAGATGTAAAACCATCAGGCAATCATGATAATAGAACTCCTGAACTAAAGAAAACTTTGAGTTCATTAGTCTGTGTGTATTCATGGAAAACCTGTGATATTTTATCAGGAAATTATTTGCAGTAGAGAAAAAATTACCAAAGTAACACATATTTCAAACGTTTCCAAAGAGAGTGTTTTCTGGTCTTTAAGTTGGAAATGGCCACATTTCTGGGAACCTGGCTGTAGCAACATACAAGAAAGATGCAATTGATTTTTTAAATACTTTGTAAAGTGTTCATGTCCCACCCACTCTTGCTGCCACAGAGTGTAATCTGAGAAGCACCACAAAAAATATGATGTTGAAAACAGATGTCTGGATCTAGGCCTGACCTTGAATGAGTAAAGGAAAGGAAAAAGTCTGTTTAGCACAGTAGATTGGAAAAGAAATTGTATTTCTGTTCCCTTAAGAGAGCACAATCCGATGGAAGGTATCAATATAAACATAAATAAACCTGTCTACAAGCAAACTGAGACTTATTTTACAAATTGGATTCTTAAAAAGAGAGAAAAATCAACAAAACTACTCCAATTCTCTGTGTGAGCAGAAGGCCCTGGTGGAACATTCTTGGTTCAGTCAGTAACACAGAACAGTAGAAGACAGTCTGCATTCAGGAAACTCAGTTCAATCTTTTCCATTTCACTGGAAGGTGGAAAAGCTGTGAGTTACAATGCACATCTCTACATCTGAATTAATCATCCTGGTTCCTTGAGAAGTCATGAGAGAGAAATGGGCAATGAGTGATGTAATGAACCCACAACAATAATTATTTTTTTTCTAGCTGCAATTCAAATTTGCATTGCACTTTTAAAAATAAACTTTTAAAACAGAGATTTCTAATAGAAAGACAAGTTTTGTATTACGCCTAAACATGGTGTGAATTCCTGCCTTTCTGGTGCCCCATTGGAAGAGAAGGACAAACAGGGTTGGGTTTTTCCTCTCTCTACTTATTCCACTTCCATTTTTGTTTCTGAAATGGATTACTGCAGACATGCTGCCACACAAAAGATACTAAATCATTACTTTTTATTCCTATATGAAGAGTGTGCTTCATAACAGAGGCCTGTGTCAAAGTTTATAGGCAGCATATTCCACTAATTGCCATCTCAGGCTTGAAGAGTCCCACTACCCACAGAGTGGAAAGCATAAGAAATTAAATAGTCTGAAACTGGGAGCTTTTGGGCTGTTGATTTGCTTTTTCCCAGTTTAATATGTATCTAATCCCACAACAACTTTACATGTTGTCTCTCAGGCCCACTATCAATGCATCCATTCCCAGGGCTCTGGTTCCTCCAAAGTCAAGCTGTGAGCCTCAGCAAACTGGCAACACACATACAGAAACGGTTCTGCAAAAGGTTCTCTGGAGGATGCCATTGGTCTAGGCATGTATTGCAGACAGGAAAACTGACAAAGGCTGCTCACAGAATAAAGCCCAGAGCCTTTGCTGCTGCACGATACCACAAATGGGTGAATGCCCAAAGTATCAGAGAGCTAGGATGCTCTTAGACTGTCAGAGGCATTTAGTGAGAAGCAAACAGTGAGCTATTAAGAATCTACCTTAAAAAAATGCCAGTCTGGTTGCACCTTAAACAACATTTATGTATTGATCTACACTGCTGGAAACTTGGTGTCATCAGCATTTGAAAATTGGTGGATTTTTGAGCAATGCCAGTCAATTTGTGTCTGCTTGTAGAAAGCACAAGAGCCCTGCAGGAACATCAGAAGAAAACCACTGTGCAGATCTGGGTGTCTGCCCAGTGTCCTCCCCTGAGGCAGCACACGTACATAACAGCGTGAATGAGGCCTCCGGTGGGCATCTCATAAGCAGAGCTTTTCTAAATGAAAGCACCAATCTTACTAACTTGTGGCAGAAGTTAGTACCCGACTTGCTCATTACTACATTTCCACAGTTTTGCTGAGCATAGCAAATACCTTAAAAGAACTAATAAAGGCTTGGTCCAACCATTGCAACACTGGAGCTGACAAAAGGAAAGAGCATTCAGGCAAAGAAAGACTAGAAGGATTAAAAGATGGGCCCAGAAAAGTCAGGCTAGAGCTAGAAAATACATCAGGCAGAAGATGGAACCTTCATATCCTTGCATCATGAGCTGATGGACTTAGGTTCCCAAGGGATCACATCTGTGATGGTGTCTTCTCTTATTCTTCTCCTTTGTGGGGTGTTTTTCATTCTTATTTGTTCACCCCTTCCCCTTCCTGGATAAGGATAATAACATCTTCTAATCCTTTTGTGGGACTCAAAGGCTCCTCATACTGGTCTTGTTTCTAAATATTGAATTCTTAACTAATAGCAGCCTGGAAAGATGCTTCCTGACATCAGTACTGCATTGAAGGGTAATTCTTGCAGGAACTTGGCAGTGACTTGAGTTCACTCCACACAGGCAAACAGTTAATGGGAAAAGCCAAATCAGAGCTTATTAAGCACTGTTTATGTGGAGTTCTGGACAAATAACACACGTCCTGCTTCTCAGTACAAAAATATGTATCACTTACGTAGATTCACCCCAGTCTGACTTTATAAATTGTTAATAAATAGTGCCAAGGACTACCAAAATACTAAGCGGGCTTAATGATAAACTAAAAGCTTTCCATTTCCTTGCCTTGAAATAACAACCCCCATGTGCTTTATACAGTTATTACCTTTGGGGAATTTAGACTTTGATGAGTGCTCTGGCTATTTACTTTATTTGCTAATGGAGTTAGCCGGGCTGTAATGTGAGGAAAGTTGAAAGGGCAAAGCTGGTTTGTGTTTAGAAGTGCCTAGCAATTTGCAAAGGAAATGGTAAAAGTAAATAAAAATAAAAATAAAAAACCAGCAAAGTAGTCTGTTACTTCTAACAATGCAGGGAGATGCATTCCCTCTATTTTAGCTGCCAGCCTTACCCGGTCACAGAGAATTTTTAGCTGAGCAACACAGTTTGCTGAGTGTAATTGTTTAAATTCCCCCTAGGGGAAAGCAGGTATGTCTGCAAACCTGCAAAGTCACCTTGGAGAGTGTGTTGTTTTCCCTTGTTTATTCAGACAATTTTCTGGTCCTGGGAAGACAGCCCCTAGACCTGGTGACAGACCCCACCAGGGGCTCATGAAGGGGGCCTGACCCTGTGTCCCAAGGGCTGCTGAGTGCCCAGGCAGGGCTGCTCTGAGGTTCAGGCAGCTGGGAAGTTAAAACACAGAAGCCATCAAGAGGGCAGGACCCAGGAGGTCACTCAGATGGTGCCTGGGGGAGACTATTATTATGGGCTTGGAGAACTGGGGAGAAGACCGTGGCTTTGGCAGGCTTGAACAATACACCTTTCATATGAAGCCTCCCTGGGACAAAATCTGCAAGCTGCCCTGTGAGGAGGGAGCAAAGTCCTACATGAGTGATTGTGGGAAGTGTTTCTCACAGCTGGTCTGATATCCCAGTGGGATGCTTGTGTGAACTGGACTTTGATGCATCTATTAACTTTTCCTTCCTTTCGTCTTGGCAGGATGACAGAGACTCATTAGATTTTGGACAGAGGCAGGCTGACTCTTTCTGGGCTCAAAGCTAACTCGAGACCTCTCTCAGGCCCCTCCATGGACTGTCCCAGAGCCTTCAGAGTGTGTAACACACCACTGAGCCCCACAGCTCATAAACCCTGTCCCCAGGATTTACAGCTCTGGCCCAGCACTGTGCTGATGTCTTCATACAACTTCCCTTTCTCCTCCTCTCCTCTGATTCAAGCTCCTGCCCTTGATGCACATCAGCACACTCCTGCACACTGTACTGATTGTATTTCATCTGTGTGAGAGAAAAATATCAGCCTGCCTTGTTTTGTTAGTGGCATTACCAGCACCCTAGATGCCGTCCAAGGGCAGAGGCTGAGTCTTAGTGCAGAATTACAGATATTCATTATTTTAAAAGCCCTGTTACAATCCCATCTGCTGTTTGTTTGCTGCAGCATTTTCAGATTTCAAACTGTGGGAGAGGAAAATGGAAACTACTGCACCAAATGAGACTGTATTCATTATTGAATGGCTGAATTTCATTATTGCAGAGGTTTTTTTAATGGGTTTAAGAAAGACTTTTAAGATATTATTGTCAAATCAACTATTTAACAGGCACAAAATGCTAGACACCAAATGAGGCAAGCATCTTAATCCTCAGAAAATACACTGTTAAAATAGCTCACTTTCTCTTGCTGTTCTGCTTACACTGCCAATGCTTGAATTGTTCCATGCAGTAAGTTGTACAATAAAAATTAGTGTATGAGTTAGGAAGAAAAGCTCATCTGACAGAGTTCATACAAGTACCAGTCCTGTTTCTGTCTTCTGATAGACCTGAGCTTGCAGGGCAGCTCTGGGACGTGTCTGTCCCTGTAGTCATTCAAACATTGTCAGGAAGATGCTGGCAGCAGGAAACAGGCCGGTCTGGCAAACATCACCATCTTCCAGCATCATTGAAATACAAGAACTCAAAATAAGGGAAAGTGCTTTGTCTTTCCAGAAAAACAATGCAGAACTTTAAACAAAGTAAGTAAAAAATGCACTGTCATCCAACTCCTTTATTTACTTTAAATCCTCCAGAGGCCACGGCGGTGACCTGATTGTTCAGGAGTTTATTTAATATTGGAGGGAATCATTCTTTTCAATTGACTTCAGCGTAAGGCATTGGGGCTGCAGGAAAAGATACTGGTGAGGCCAGCCTGTAAGAACCTAGAAGTGAATAGGAACACTGACTGTAAACCAAAACATGTTAATCTTGAAAATCTTCAAAAGCCCAAATCAGAGGAAGCTGGAAGAGCTGTCTGGCTGCGAGCTGGAAAGGGGCTGGGGTGCCCCTTTCTCTGTTCCCTGCCTCTCCCATCCACCAGCGACCTTTCCCGTTTGGGGGACTGTGATCCCACCTAACGAGCAGGTTTCGTGCACACTGCAGGCTCCAACAAAAGATGATTGAATTTCCCTTTTACTGCTTCTCTGCTGTTGCTGTGCAGTGACCTGTGGAGTTTGTTAATAAACTTTTATGCCCATTATTGTTCCTTGTTACAATAGATATTATCAGCATCCTCCCTCTCCTCTTCAGCAGATTCAATCACTTTGTCTTGGCAATGTATTAGTAAATTACTACAATAAGTGAGACACTATATATTCAACTGTCTGAAAGACAGACTACTTGCCTGTTTCTAAAGGCTTGAGTATAAGGTTGTTAAATACAGCTGTTGTACAGGGCTCACAAGTTGTGTAATTATTTCCACAAGCTGTTTTCTCCTGTAAGTAAAAACTTTAATTCTTTTTTTTTTCTCCTCAACACCCTCCTCAGAGGGCAAGAATTCTCATAAATGCAACCTTCAAATAATCATGTTTTTACTAGCAGTATATAATTTAATTTAAAAGGAAAGGAGGGGGAAGTTTACAGGGTTCTTATTATCCAACTGTTACATTTCATGATTAAATTCATTAAAGCAATAATTCAGAGCAAAGGGGTGGTGCTGAGGGCAGGAAAGTTTACAGTGTAAATACTTAGTGAGCCATGCCGTATAGCCAGGCCTCTTATCTTGTGAAAATGATTTATAGAAAACAACTTGATTACATTTTCAGCCCTACTACCGCTGGGTGATTAGATGAGAGCTCTTTGTTGTTATGACTGTCTACTTTAACTAAACTTAACTCCATCTGCTTTTCATTTAGCAGCCACCCCGTCTCTCTGTTAGGCAGCTGCCAGGTAAAGAGCAATTTGGAGACTGATGCTGCTGGGGGTTTGCAGCCTTTGGTTTGGCTCCCTGACCTCCCACAGGCTTCCTGCCAGAAAGTCTGACATCCCTTAATCCCTCAGCAAGGTCTCTTGAAACAGCTCCTCCACCTTTGCTTATTTAAACTGAAAATTTCCCAGGCAGGGTCTCTTTTACTGGACTGAAACTGCTGTATGTTCAGGCATTAATGGGGTGCAAACACTACAGACAGGAAGATCTGGTATCATTATGCTTATGTCGTCTGATAGTGCAATTGAAAACAGTATTAGGCTTGTGCCTGAAGGACCTGAGCATCACTTAGGTTTCACTACTATTGTAGGTGGAGGAGAAAAAGAAATAATCTAACGTCTCCTGATTTATCTGGCTTCAGCTTGTGTCAGGCTCTTTACAGCAAGAACTTCAGTATGTGCAATTGTGTTTGGAAATGGCATGTGTGGAGGAAATGAGGACAACCTCTTTTGACCACTTTCCAGTGCATGAATGATTGCTGCCTCTGCATCCTCATGTGCACACATGTAATTTCATTTGAATTTTATGTTTCCCAATAGCAAGGAAAATGATGTATGGCCCTTTGGACCTAATGCTGCCATCAGAAACACTGACATACATCCTGTGGGGTGCCCATAGTGTGTTGCTGATATGTATGAAGACAGGATCTTCCATGTCAGACCTGTAAATGGATGTGTATGTCCACCACAGATGGGAGACCTCTTCTACAAGTGGGGAGAAACTCCCTAACTGATCATCTTGAGGGTTTAAATATTTGGATTTGACATGGAGGAGACCATAAAAGCACCCTTGGCATTGCATGGGGCTCAGGGACAAATGGGAAGGCTTCCTGTGAGGTATGCAGAAAATAAGAGAGACAGAAATGGGACCTAAAGCTACATAAACTACAGGAATTTCTTTCTATAAATCTCTGTACTTTATTCTGAGAGAGGCATACTTACCACCACTAAGGGTTCACTGCTTAGACCTCAGACCCAAACTAAAGGCTTAGATTTACTTTTGCTTTCAAAGAGAGAAAATATTTCCCATTGCTCCAAAAGGGAAGGAGAGGGTTTTCTCCCACCTTTAGCATAAGTACTCCTTTTGCACAGAACCCCAGCAACCCATGCTCCATCCCCTGGCAGTAGTCTCAAGCTCCAGGATGGATTTGCATCCTCAGGGACACTCTCTGCACTCTGCTCACAAGTAATGAGAAAAAATATTCACTACAGAGGAAAGAGTAATCTTGTGGCTTGTGCATTAGGGGCATCACTTGAAGCTCAGGAAAGCTGGATTCTAGTCCTTTCCCTGGGTGATTAACATAACGTGGTATAACTGTGCAAGGGGGCCGGGTAGCACATAATTCAATCTTCAGAGGAGTTTATCAGCAGGTAGGTGGGTGGGGGGTTAATCTTTCAGCTTTATCCCAAGAACCTGATTCAGGAATCCTACTGTAATAGGGATGTTATGCTTTGTTCCCCTTTGAGGGGTGGACCAGGAATGTTCCCATCACTCTTTCCCTGGAGGCAGGGTGTTGCTCATCCAGTTTCTTCCTTTTGGTTACCTGAATTGATTACTTCCCAGGTTAGGAAGTGTTGTTCCTATAGCCTGTCCTACAGCAGGCCATGGGGAGTGAAGGTTAAAAATGTTAGTTAAGCAAATCAAATTATAGGCTTGTATGTCGAGCCTAAATGAAAAGAGGGTTATATGTGCATTCAGGAAAGCTATTAAAAGTTAAGTTTTTGTGGCTAAATAAAAGGAAATGTGTGCTTGAGAAACCTTTTCCCTGGTTAGTCTGTTTTCAACTAGCTCCCTAAGATTTCTGGTTTCATCCAGGGCCATATCCTCAGGCCAGGATATTAGAGTTTCTAGAGGCAGTGAGAAAAGATGGAGACACACAGGCACTGCAAATGTCCTTAAAGTTAGCTAAAAAATGGGATACAGTGCAAGACAGATAAGAAGCCCTTCCTGCCCAGAATAATTCATGCCTCAGTTTCCTTCTTTGCCACCAACATGTACTGTCTTTTTTTTGTAAAGATTTTCACAGCTACTTTACTTAAAAATATAACAGACATGATTGCATCATGTATATTTTTGGTGTGCTCAGACAACATATTGAATTTTTACAATAGTAGCTATGAAGTGTCATTATGTCCATTTTAAATAGAGGTAGAGTTTTGTGACTTGCTTGCTGTAATCCTGGGACAAGAGACATAAGACCATATTGGGCTCAGATCCTGTTCTGGATTATCCTTCCTCTACTCATGATTGCAGATGTTGCAATGGGACCTAAGTGACTGTTCCCATCTCACAAAATATTGCCTCTACTGCTTGAAAGCCCTCTAATAGGTGTAAGGGGGAATTAGGAAAGGAAAATAACTGGCTGAGGTATATGGGTTGAGATATATCACGTCTGCCTTGTTCCATGTCTAAGGAAAAAAAAAAAAGGAAGGCTTTCTGAATAAGGTAAAGCTGTTTCACCATTTCTCTATTCATCATCTTCCCCACTTCTATGCAGTAACTGTATTTCTCTGTACCCATGCAAAGCTGGTTGTAGATGATGTTCCATTTTCCAGGTGGTAAAGGCTCAGGCTTGAAGGAAGATCTCCAAAACCATTCCTTATTTTACCTGGAGTGACAATGTGGGCTTCATTTAGCTGCTGCACATTGCAATGATGATAAGGAGATCACCTCAGCTGTCCATTGAAATCACTTTTGACAGGGTAATGGGCAAGATCAGCATAGAATGGTTTGGGTTTGAAGGGATTTTCAAAATCATCTAGTTAGAATCATAGAATCAAAGAATATCCTGAGCTGGAGGGCACCCACAAGGCTCATGGGCATCTAACTCCTGGTCCTGCACAGGGCATCCTCCAGAGTCACACCCTGTGCCTGAGAGCATTGTCCAAACTCCCCATGAACTCTGTCAGGCTTGGAGCTGTAACCACTTCCCTGGGGAGCCTGTTCCTGTTCCCAACAACCCTCTGAATGAAGAATGTTTTCCAAATATCTGACCTAGACCTCCCCTGACACAGCTCCAGGCCAGTCCCTTGAGTCCTGTCAGTGGTCACCAGAGAGAAGAGATCAGTGCCTGCCCCTCTGCTTCCCCTCATGAGGAAATTGTCGACTGCAGTGAGGTGTCCCCATCTCCTCTCCTCCAAGCTGAAGAGACCAAGTGACCCCAGCCATTCCTCATAAGGCTTCCCCTCAGGGCTCTTCATGGTTTTTGTAGCCCGCCCTTGGACCCTATAGCTTTGCATAGCTATTAGAGAATACCTTTACAACCTTCTAGTATTGCCCACAGCACCCAAGGTGAGGCCACCCCAGTGCAGAGGAGAGCAGGAGAATCCCTTTCCTTGCCTGGCTGGAAGTGCTTTGACTGATGCACCCCATGGCCCTCCTGGCTGCCAGGGCACACTTCTGACCCTCCCATGGGCAGGGACACCATCCACCTGACCAGGTTACTCTGGGCCCTATTCAAGCTGGCCTCGAATACTTGCAAGGGTTGGGCATTCAAAACTTCTCTGGGCCACCTCTTCCACTGTCCCACTGCCCTTATGGTAATGCTGTGAGATGTTCATGTGTTTGCCAAGGAAACAGTGGCTGAGACTACTCTCACTTTGCTGTCAGTCATTCTGAAGAGGAGGTTACTTGACATGGATAGAAGGAACTTAATGTTGATGCTTCAGCCACAGTTAATGTGATTTATTTTAATAAGGATTTGTTTTAAGGATAAATAATCAAGTGCATCCCATTAGAGCTCATTTGTGCCAAGTATTGCATGGATCTCCTGCATTGCAAAATAATAAATTTTACTTCTGTCATTATATACTGCCCACTCACAGTTAGAAGAATCTTTCGTTTCTGATGTTCAGAGCAAGCCATGAAACTAAGAAAAAAGGGGAAAAGGAAAGTCTGTTCTCAAACTGTGGTGCAGAACAGGAAAGTTTGCTAAAAGAGAACCTCAAAATCTCCATGTGATTCTAGTAAAAGTAATTCTAATATATGGAGGAAAGATACATCAACACAAGGCCTCTTGTTTTCCAGCAAGAAATCTTTCATGTAGACATAGGAAAAGCAAGGCATATCAGAAAGGTGCCAAAATCTTGTTCTGCATTAAAACATCTCTTGCGGATTTTTTTTTTTCTGAAGTAATGTTAAAACATCTGAGCCCTGACAGCTTCCCATGCATCAGTCTAGAAATAACAATATGAAAAGGTGACTAAAGCAACTGACACTAGAGGAAAAAAGAGGTAAAGTCTTTGACTTGAACAAGAAAGAAATACTTCAGATCTTCATGAAGCACTCTGTCTCATCCATCATGTGTCAAACTTTATCCTTGGACAACTGAAAAATCAGGTAAGCAGCTGTGGAATAGTTGAAGGAATAGTGAGACTCGTCTTTTTAGAGTTCTTCCTAATTCCCTTGAGGTAATTCCCAGGGGTTTCCCTGTTGCTTCCTAATGCTTCAGCAGGTTTCTCTAGAGTGCTTAGAATTCCATCTTCTTCCCCTGCTAAATCTAGTTTTAATCTCTGTTTATGAGTTCAGCCATCTTATTTCCCCCAGCACTCACAGGAAAATATATCACTGAAAGAAGACAAAAACCATTCTCAGATCCAGATCTCCCAATTACCAGGAATCCCTGCTTTGCTTGACCTTTCTAACACAGCATCACTTGTGGATCAGATATGAGATTCTGGAGAGAAATAAATGTGTAGAAAAAAACTTGTTGTGAACAATTATGAAACCATTTGCCCAGAAGGAAACTTTCTTCCCTGGTCCCAGCCTTCAGGTTGCATTTGGCAGGAGTTAGTTCAGGCTGCATGACCCAGTCTTTTCCACAGTGACTCAGCGTTTCGTTGCCTGCAGTTCTTTGCAAAGCAGCCATAAGGTGAAGTCTGTTTTCTTTTCTTCAGAAATAGGGACAGCAGATGGCTTGTGGAAGAAACTAAGCTACATTTCAGATCCTCCTGGGGCTTATTTAACTCAAGCTTCTACATAAATAGTCAGATTGTGCTTACTCTCCAATGAAGAAAAGTCTATTTTTGAGTTCTTTTGTTTTCAGAAGACATAAATGTCAGCAGAGGTTGAGATAATGTTCAAACAGTTTTAGTAAGTAAGAAAAAAATAAAATTTAAATTTCAGAGGGAGGATAATAATATCATCACTTCTATTGAGAAAGCCTAAAATAAGGGCAGAAAACCTATTTCACAAACTTTCTGAGATTTTGCAACAATTCTTAGTCTGCCGTATGCAGATCTGAGCTGGTAATGAGCATTCAGACCTTTATTTACAGGTTCTCTGATCAAATTTTTTAGTCTTTTTGTGACTGACACATTATTAAATTAATTTGCTTTGATGTTTCTAAGATTTATTTCCAAGCAAATTACATATACAGACTTAGTATATCTTCCTAATGGCAAACTGAGCTTGTTAAAGTACCAGAAATTTGTCATTTCAGTTCCTACTTGTAGTCTACAATTAAGGCACAAGAAAAAGCCCGTCATTTGCAGTGCAAGCTGATGCAAATTATGTATTTTCTTAACCAATAAACTAGGTTTATACATACCTTCATCTAATGCTCATGTTGCAAGTTTATCTGACACAGGGCTGTCAGGTTAAATTATCTTCCTAAAGTTCATTCAAAGACAGGTATAAACAAAGATCCCAAAGGAGATGAGGATTTTGGAAAAAGTTTTGCCTCCCATCATTTAAGGATTGTGCACATCTTGTCGTTGAAAAAATGACGTTTAACTAAAAGATCTTGTAAGCTGGGATTCAAGAGGGTTTTCTTGTTTCCTATTTCTACTACACCTTTTCATTTTTAATGAACTCTTAAAAATGTTTCCAAACAGATATAGAGATATGAATTCCATAACATGGAATGGCAACACAATCAAATAACATGTAATGACGTCATTGAAAAAGAAAATAAAAATAGGTAGTTCTGTGAATGATGGAACCTGCTGCCCTGCAGAAAAAAACCCAACCTCCCATCTTACATAGTCTGAGTTAAATGTCTATCCAGTCTGTCCCATGGCCATTGAAAAGAAGTGTCCTGAGGGCATCCAGAGCTGCTCTCCTCCCTGCAGGTGTAGTAGGATGCATGTGGGCTTTAAGGCCATGTTCTGGGGAGCACTTACTTCCTCAAAGCCAGTCTCAAGAACACTCGTGTAACATCTGTCTGCACTGGAACAGCCTCCACATACCAAGTAACTCTCATCCTGGCTGGAAAAAAAGACCTCTGGCACCATTCCCCCAGCGAAGGTTCCTGGGTCTTGAGTAACAAACTAACAAGATATCACAGGTTTTAGTTCATAACACAACCCTGGTACAGCAGAGCTGTTAATCAGGACACAAGCTTTATTATGAAATGCTTTATTATGTTATTAGCTCACTGCTAATTCTATTTACATGGCATTTCTTTCTATTGTTAAATTAAATATATCCTTAATGGATAGGATGACATCCCAGAAAGAAAACGTTTCTTACAGTTGTTGGGAGAGACTTCAGACTTCATTTTGTTTCTGGGAAAAAGATGCTAGATAAATTGGTGCTGCTCTGTTTGGCCTCTGGGGATATAATGTCCTCCAATAAGTAATATGGGACCTAGATAAGAGCAAACACCTCTTCTGAGAAGAAAATACAGAAGTATCATGTTATAAATCAAAGACAAGAGTGTGAAGGAGAAAGGTGCTTTCAGTTTGAGAAAATTGAAACGGGGGCAAAATACCAATGAAAACACTATATAGGAATGGATAGCAGAGCTTAATGAAAAATACTGTGTTCAAACAGTCCTCTCTGGAAACCAAAGAGAAGTGTAAATACAAAGAGAGAGAAGAAGCCTTTAAAGTGATCATTTGAGACAATATCTGAGAAAAGCTTTCGAAGCTGGGGAATAAATATCTTAGAAAGGGAATTTGTCAGAGTACCTGGTAACCTGAGATGTTTTTATCTTGAGATTTCTGCTTGAATTCTTTCACAGATAAATCTCACCTCTCACAAGAAGTCATGGAAAGAAAATACTTCTACAGAGGAAGGGAGAGGAGCATGGCACAATGGCACTGGGGTGCAAGCCAGGGAGATTGTTCTAAGGAGACTGCCTGGAACAGAGGAAAATGGGCTTTTCAGAGCATCCAGACTGCTGTTTCTACCTCCAGCGGTTATCTCTAGGTGAAACCCCAATATATTTCAACCCTCATCAGAATTCCCATCCTAGAGCTCTTGGTTGTTTTCAAACGTGCTCTTTTGCCCCCTCTTTTAATGTCTTTCATAAATTGTTTGTGGGACTGTCAGCTCTTTGGCTTCTGGGAGCAGGTGGTTTCTTCAGAGCTGTCAACAAGCTTTTAGGAGAATTTCCACACCTGTTATTTATCATTTCTGAAGCCACATGTATCTCATCCCCAGAGGTGAGT
This sequence comes from Chaetops frenatus, assembly GCA_013400775.1. Classification (NCBI taxonomy): domain Eukaryota; kingdom Metazoa; phylum Chordata; class Aves; order Passeriformes; family Picathartidae; genus Chaetops; species Chaetops frenatus. Next base: position 400,072 of record VZTR01005369.1, on the reverse strand, counting down.
CTGTATACACTTATGTTTTAAGTTATGTTCAAAAATTAATATGCAACTTGATACAAGAATCTTGACCTTGGAACCCTTCTTGCCGCTGTGTGAGTTTTCCTTACATAGGTAATATCACCTCTTTTCAGGAAAAATCATCCCAGTTACCAAGGGATATTTCCTATGTGCCAGACTTATAAAAGAAAGAAAGTTAAAGAGCACCTTATTTCAAATGGGAAACAGTGAGTCACAGTGGTGACAAAGAGAAATATGATTCATGTCACATTTTCAGGTATTTCAGTTCCTCAAATACCACAGATAATGATTCACTGATTGTGATTCTTTACAGATTTCCAAGTGCCTCCAATATTTTGTTCTAACAGCTGCTTTGTGATGGCTGACAGCTTTAGCAGTCTTACTCTCCAAAATAGCGAAGCCCTAAAAGCATGCACTGAAGAGTTTTACAGAAAGTCAGGCCCTTTGCCTTTGCAAGCAACCCCTCAATAAAATTACTGAAATTTGGCCTAGACTTCTGAAGTGTGCTTTGCAGTTTGGACCAGAAAGTAAAATGATCTGAAGAACAGAGGGACAAACACTGACTGAGAAGTGGAAATTGAACACAGAAACTGTATGTGCATTAGGAAGGGCAGTCATCCTTGCTTTTACTAGCAGGGCAAACTTGTGGTGGATTTGGGTACTATTTACTTTTTTTACTGCCTCAAGAGAATTATTTTAAACTGCTCACTGATGTTTTAGGAGGCAGAAGGAGTCTCCACAGCACCTGGTTTTCCATTCTCATTTCCTCTTTGCTTCAGGCTTTTTATGGAAAGATCCTTTTGCCCTATAAACTTGCAGTGAATCTAAATGTAAAATGAACCAGACAGAATGCAACATTCAGCCCCCCTTGACTACTCACTGCTGAGAACTTCCTTCTGTGATCAGAGATTTAATAGCAGAGCTATTACTTATGTAGCAACTACAACAATAGGAATCATGGCAATAGCAATCTCACTGCTAACTGCATTTTTGTGACAGTATGGATGAACCCCTATCTTGCAGCATTCACTATTCCAGTAATAATGAGGCTGTTCCTTCTGAAAATATACAATATATTTTACGAAGCATTTCCCTTTCTTTTTTATACTTGTGTGGAATTGTGTTTTCATTTATAGTATTTAGCAATTCATAAGTCTAGAGTTTCTGTATAAAATTATGTTTCCATATATTTAAATCATAATTTTATCATCTACTGACATTGTCTTTTTATATCTAGTCCTGTGGACTCTTTTAGTACAGATTATCAATTTTCCTGCCACCTTTGCAACTCTGAATTTCAGAATTTCAGTAGACATTGTGGCTTCAGTTAGGATGCTCAATTTGCAAAAGGCCCCATTTCCAGATGCAGTAGTCCTACCTCCTCACTTTCCAGCCGTGTGCCTTCTGACTCCCTTCTCTGTTTTCACATAGTTCATTTATTCCTGTTCACATTCGGTTTTGCTATGATCTTTATTCCTCTGACATTCTCAGCCCCTTTTGCAAGGTTTGCCTGCCTATCCATCCTGTTCTCTCAGCACACACACGTGTATGACCCTGCAGTGTGGAGGGGCTGATTCCTCCCGCTCTTCACTGCAAAAACGTTTGCATGGCAAGACATTGCAATGCAGGAGAGTGTACAATCACAGTCGTTTACAGCGCTGTCCCACACCTCATTTTTCTCCAAGGACAGGAAGCAATTTGAATAGTTGTCCAAGGAGTGCACTTCAGCATTTCTAAGGAATGGCTTCCTCAGGAGCTGCGTGAGGCATGGGATGCTGCTCATGGGTTGTGTGTGGATGGAGCCTACTCACTGCCAGAGGGGTGCTCCTGCCAGTTACTTGTTAAAGCTCTTTCAGTGCCTAATGAGCAGATATAAACTGAGGGGATTAGAAAGTGATGATTTGCTGAATTCAAAGAACTTCCAACAAGCAGTAGTGTAAGCTCTCAGTCAGGTGGGCTGATCCCCTGTGTCACATACCACATACTAGTCTACTGGATCCAGTGGCTTTGTGTTTTGATAGCACATCTTCAAACCAAATTGTGCTGCTTTGATTTAAGGATGAGAAGAGTTTAGGAGATGATGGATTTTCTAAGCAGTTTACTTCAGGAAATAATCTTTTGGAGTGTTACTGTGTTTAGTACTTTATTTCCTATTAGAATTTATCTGATTCAATTTCTCAGATTTTCTTACACTAAAGAAAATAGTTCTTTCTCACTAAATAAAAGGTTATGTACTCCCCTCTGTTTTCTCCTTGTGAAGACATTATACTCTGTAATCAAATCACTCCTCAATCTTCCCTTTTAATAAGCTAACCAGATTTAAGCATTAAGCTTTTAACAGCAAGATGTTTTCTCCAGAAAATAGAATAAGTACTGTAGTTATCATCAGAGCTCTCTTGAGGCTTCTAAACCCCACTATAAATGCAGCCACCAAAATTGCATGCTGTATTTCAGTATTAGCCTCACCTATGTTTCACACAGGGATAAAATTACTTTTACTTCATGGATTACAGGATCCAAATAGTCCTTTTTCACTAATACATGTCACTCAGAGGCATTAATTAGATCATTTCCCCTGCTGTGAATTTTAATTCCTTACAGAGCCTTTGCTTTTCAGGGTACAGTTCTGTATTCTGTTGGTATATCTCATCTATTAAGAGAGCTTTTGTTGTGTAGCTTCCCTATCTGCATTATTGTTTCCCAGTTTCTCAAAGCCCCTAAATTTTAGCAGAAGAACTTTTTCTCCTTACTTTGTAACTTCCACTGTTAAACATCATGGGAGAGTAATAGGGCCCCACACAATTCCTTCATGAAAGATTTCCTGGACTGATGACATTAATAACACAATTTCTTTTTCATATATTACTGACAAGTGCTTATTGAGTAACTTGCTCTGGCTTTTAGCTTACAGAGCATGCCACTGGTTTTGTTACTGAACCATATCTGTGAATGCTCAGTGTCCCATATTCCCCATTTTGCTAATAACTCTGATGCAAACAAGGGTGTGTTGAAGGCCCCACATAACATCGTTCTGCCTATCTACCCTCTCTGTCTTTCCTAAAAAAGTTGCACTCTACTTTTATCTCAAGCATGGAATTTTTCCCAAAGTTTTGGTACTGTTGCTGAACAGTGTGGGGCTTTTTCCTGAGAAGGTAAATTTTCTGCTAATCTTACACATTCCATGCCTCCATATCCCTGCAAGACCTTGTGCACTCAAATATATGGGGTTTTTTTGCTTAATTTATCATTAGTGATCCCTTCCTTCCATCTCTTACCTGTCTAAGAGATTTCTCCTGAGTAAAATGGCCCCTTGTTCCAACAGGAGAAGTCATACCTCTGCTAGTAACAACTTGTCATTTATCTCCCATTGCCCATGAGCAGAGAAGGAGCAGAGAGGCAGCATCCACCTGGTCTGTCTTCCAAAGCCTATTACACCCCACAAAGTCCCTTGTGATGCCCTGTCTTTGGTACAGACAATGACATGTGCCGATTTTCCCTTCCATTTCAGGTGGTTGTGCCAGGGTCAACTCACCCTTCTGCAGCAATGAGGGCCCTTGTCTGCACTGTATTCACGAGTAGATCCTGATTTCTGTTATCTCAAAATGTCTGGAAGGATCATTAGTGGTGGCTTGTTGTATATCAAAAAGTTTCCCATAATTTTTATATGTTTTAATAGAAAACAGGAACACCACAAAGCATAGCACAAACCATGACACAGACCTGTGTATAATTGAAACTAGTCTTAGTAGAAAAGCACCAGACATCTGTGCCTGTTGGGGCTGTCAATTCCACATAAAACATACACTCAATAAACCGTGCCTTAGTATGATGCTATTAAATCTACATTTATTTATCATGCACAGCCTTCTCCCAAACAATTCACTTCCTCTTGCAAATAAAAAGTTTTGTACAATCTTGAAATTGTTGATATCTAAAATGAGATAGGAAACCTGGTACCAACAGTTTTTGTGTTTCCAAAGGGGAAATGTGTCCCACGCCATTCTCACTTAATATTTACCATAGATGACATTTAATGAAGAGGAGAACAAAAAAAATGTGAATTATTCTGCCTTTAAGGGCGAGGTGTTTGCACTTTATTCTTCTAAGAGGAACAGTTTTTAAAGGAACAGAGTTTCTGCTTCCATTTTTCTGCATGAGAGTTATTTCTAGAATGTTTGTATAATTGTATAGTTTTCATGGTTTTCAGTTTTTTCTAGTATATACAAGAACATATTCTCTCACTTAGGTACTTCGAGAATTTAATGTGTTTACTTGGAAATTAATGTACCATGCCTTGATGAGACATGATATGCAAATTCCCCCTTTGTTACTTGACTAAATAATTTCAGCCACCTTACATCACTGAAACAGGTTCCTTCTTACTGAAATCAGGAGAAATTTTGCTATTTATTTCAACTGGGCCAAAACATGTGGTGGTCTTCAATGAAGTGGTTGCACTTTTCCTGGCACAAAAAGAACATTTATGAAAATGAAATTATTTTTTTATATAGAAAAATATTCTCCTATCTCTTCAATCAAACCCAAGCTAATACTTTTTTCAGTTCATTGTAGGTGGATTTGTTTGGGCATCTCTTCATTATAAACTGCTTTCTTGAGATGTCAAAAGAAATGAATTCATGAAATTATTTAAGCTCTAGGAACCTCATTATGTGTGGAAAAAAATGTGCTGTAAATTGACCTTTTTTAGGAACATTTATTGTCTCAGAAAATATCCTTGTATAAATATTTAAACTGCGAACATGCTTTATTATTACCTTTTGACATGAGCTGCCAGGTGGTGCATCTGTTTATATTTTAGTTTGCTTTAATTTCATTTTATTTATTCATTTGTTGATTAAATTTCATATGAAAAATTCAAGAAAGTGCAGACAATAGTAGCAAATATCAATTAGGTAATCTGTCAGATGAAACTGTTCAAGAGAACTGCTCAGAACTCATCTATTTTCTCCATGCCAAACAGCAATTTCTTTTAAATATTATGCTATACATTAATAAATTACATTAGTTCTCTAACAGAGCTGGAACTTCAAAGACAAAACCAAAGAGATTGTGGGAGAAAATGGACTAGCAGTTCTAGATCAATTATGAAAGGAATAAATGGAAATATATTTTAATGTTACATCACAAATTAATCTGCTACTGAAGTTCAACAACTAAACACCAAACTCATATAAATTAGATCTCTGAATTTTAATTCCGTTCTGACTCTGAAATACTGCCCTATCAACAGCATTAATATCCAAGGGATGTTGAACAGTATTTTCCTGTATAATATCAGAACAAAGCTTTACAAAACTACCCAGACCATCAGATACTAAAACAGGAAAACCTAAAATGAGCTTTTCAGGCTCTGTTCTTGAGAGGGGAATATGCAGAGATTCAAGCTTATACAGCTTTTTTAATGAAATTAAGAAAATTATCTCTGAAAATAATGAGAACAATTCAAAATACTGTACCATACACAGAAGATAGCCATACAACCCAGCCATCCTGGTTTCCAGACATTTTCTTCATTTTCATTAACCTTTTGGTAAGATTGCAGCAGTATATGATTAATGAGAATCAACCTTAATACAATTTTTCCACGTTCCAAACATGGTAGAGTATATTTTAGAACACTATGTGTTGAATACAGGATATATGCATAAACTAATACATATAGGATATAAAAGGATGCCTAAGGTCTTGATGAATGGAAAAATAAGCAGAAAAGGCAAGTGCAGCAGTTTGGATCTGTAGTGACTTGTTGTTCAGAGCCTTCCCAGTCGCTCTGTCTCGATGGGAGTCACGCCCTTGGCACAGAGGTTCCTGTGTCTCCTTCACAGTCATCAGCCCCTGACCATCTATGGCTCTACTCCCAATGCACAACTTGCCAAAGGTACAAACCCAAACCCGCTACGTTAGGCAGGTTTTTTTACCCCTAAACTTCTGTTAAAGTATCAAACTACTAAGAATCTTTTCATATGGAAGGACTGCCCTCATGGATTTTTGTGAGCATCTCAGATGGTGTAAAGGTTGGAGAGGTACTGACAACTGTCTGTCTGAGCCTTTATGTTATGATAATCCAACAAGATGAGTAGGATGAAAATATGAATCATTTTATTGTGGGTCTAGATTGAAATAAATTGTTTTGGTTTGTTTTGTTGTGGGTTTTGTTTCAATAGCTGTTAAAACTATTTTCTTGCAAGCCTCAATCTTATGTTCACAGAGTCAAAAGTGGACCAATTTAAGATTACTTCCTAAGTTACTTTCCTGGAGGAAAATTCGTCCTGCTAGTTTAAGTGGACTTTTTCTTAAGAGTAAAACAAGGAAGACATTCATGCTCTTTCAGTGCCCAGAATAAATAAAATAGACCTTACTCTATGGCAGTCATATGTCCTTTCATACTCAGGTATGAATATGTGTTCCTTTATAAACAATACTCCTTAGAACGAATGTGTTCTTTAAATATTTAAAAGATCCCTGAAATATATATATATAAATGACATTAGTTTTATTCAATTTGTCAACCTTAAAAATCTGCAGCTTTCACAGCTGGTTCTAGTATCTCATTTTTCTAATTTAATGTATAATATATTTGCAAATTTCTGGGCTGAATGACATTACTAGGTCTAGTGGGCCATGAAGCACAATTATTGTTCACAGAATTCGTGTTGTGAGAGTAATGCAAAGTCATTCTCCAGATCAGTTCTTTTCTTTAAATGTATTAAACTGATCTTTGAAATTGAGAGGTTTTTGCAGAAAAGGGAATTTTAGTCCAATGTGAGTTTGAGATATTTCTTTCTTTCCTTCTCTGAGTGTTTTGTATGGTTAAATAGAATGTATTTTAGCTTTTAAAAGTAATGTTTCTCTTTTTGTTGCCTTTGTTTGAAAGCTGGCATGATGAGGAACTTCCTGTATTCTAAGAATACAACATGTGTCAAAGGCTGAAATATGATCACATCCAGTCCAGGCTTTTTGTATGCCTTTGTAGAAATTTTTTCTTGGTCATTACTCTGCTATTTTGTCATTGACTATTTGCACTTAATTTTTTTTTAAGCTGTATGGGGAATTTTATCTCATCCTGTTCTCTCTACATTTCTCTTCTAAATATTTATTCTAAAAATGAGCTGAATAAACAGAATTGCTTCCTGATTGCTATGATATTTTAACTTTTTAATGAGTTTTCATCTTTCTTCCTGCTGAACTGAAGGACAGAAAGATGATGGTAGGGTTTTCAAGCTGCACTGAAATTGTTGTGGGAGATGTATAGGCTTTTGAGACTGTGCTCTGTAAGAAGAAAAAAAAAAGTCATTGATAAATTGAGCTCATGTCATTTGACTAGCCATTATCATTATGCATAAATTTCCCCTTTGAAAAAATAATTTGATAATCTATCAAAGAACTGGATGTGAATATTGCTCTTCAGCAAGTTGACAGATAGGTTGCAGCTGCTAATTGACCTGTGCTGTAGGTAGCCGTGTAGTTTCTTAAAGAAGATGCTAATTGTCCATGAGATATTTGGGCGTAAAAGCCAGGCAGTATTTTAGAAACCATTTTTTTGGTTTAAAGCCTTCTGTTTGCATTCTTGTCATGTTGAAAAGGATTTTATTCTATTTTCTTTTCCCTGGACATTTCAAGAACTGAGATATGAAAAGCTAAGCAGAAGTAAGATGCTCTATGTCTGAATTCTTGAAAACTTGCGACTCTGCATTGTGCATAAGTGGAGTCTGTGCCTCCAGGCTGCACTATATAGAGTGTTAGGAGATCCTGTATGATGTGGATTCAGTTCTTAACCAAAATTGGGCAGTGGTTTGCTATCTACATCACATGCGGGCTACCCCACAGTCAGTGTTCCCCATTGCTTGGGTGAGTTCAGTCTGCTGATGAAAAGAGACCAGGTGAAGCTCCAGCTCATGCTGGAAGTAAAGGAGAGAGCACCATGAGAAGTTGTGGCCATGACATCATCCCTCTGTGTGCAGATATTAATCTCTGCATCAATCACTCAGCATACAGGTTCAGGAGCTTCCACAGACCATAATGTGCCACAAGGAAGAGGTATTTGGGAATAAGTGTCTGCCACTTTTGTTTGTCAGAAAAACTGTCCTGTTACAAGTGCGATAGACACTTCCCAGTCAGATTGAAATGTTGCACCATAACAGCTGAGCATCTCCAAAAGACCCCAGCTCACATGAATTGCTGCAGAATATCCCACATCCCTCTTGTCTTGTAAGGCGAATTTTTCCTTAACAACATTTTTATATGTAACAGGAAACTAACTTCTGTATTGCACACATAATTTATTCTGGAGACTGGATGTGAACATGACTCACATGTGTCACAGATTAGTTAAAACACTCCCAGAAAGTATTAAACATGAGATAAAGAAGGCAGTAAAACAACTTACACAGAATAAAAGATAACCTGTATTTCTGCAAATAATATAACCCAAAATGATTTTTTTTGTCCTTGGGATATAAGTCATGGGCTGCAGCAATGCTGACACACAAATTTTGAGCAGCTCCCACAGCAGTTTGACGGTCCCAGAACACGAGCTCTTGTATGAAATATAGCTGCTCCATCTGCTACTCCCCTGGCATGAGATGCTCTCGCTGCTTTCATGCCAGTGTGGTGGGAGAAACACTCCTACTCACTCTAGCTATAAAATACACAGACCATAACTGTTTTTCTGTCACTGCTGCTCCTTTTCTTTGTTGCTTTACCCGGTGTCATTGTAATTCCCCTTCCATTTTCTTTTGTCTCATTTCCTAACTTGAACCTCCATCAGTTTGGAAGAACTTTGGACAGAAGCACCCTTTGCCTTGCTTGCCTCTGTCAGTCCCTGCTCTCAATAAGGAATAGGTCATTCCTGTAACTTCATATGCTGATGGGCAGCAATACACCAAAAGCTGTCTAGAGCCTATAGACTCCTTCAGCTGCACTTTTTCCCAGGCACTGCTGTTCTAGATGTCTTACAGTGAGAATTGTGACACCAAAGATGTTTCACCTTTGTGAAACATGAGATTCAGGCTTGTCTTTCTTGTAAACTGCACAGTCTGATTGATGTATTCAGTCTGGAAATTCAAGCCTCTCAAATATAGCTCTACCCATAACTGTTGCAGAACCCTTCCTGTTGAGAAGTATCACGTATTACATGCTGATGTACCTTTTAGTTGCACAGCTAGCTTGGCTGAATCTTTCCTGATTCTGTTATTCAACCAAAGCCACTGTGATTTCACTGGCTCATTTTTTGCTATTCAGTTCTGAATCCATCTCCAATTTGACCTCTGTGGATCAAGGGACACAGATTATCACACAGCACTCATTTTTCCCCTTCTTAACAAAGTGGGGGCTCTGCAACATAATGTGTTTGACTGATAGGCGGGCTGCTTGGTAAGTAGGTAGGTAAATACACAAGTAGGCTGAGAGATGTAGAGGTAGATGGATTTAAAAGATTATTCAAATTAAAAAGCATCTTATTTTAATAGCAAAATAAGTTTTTAAGAGCAAGCTCCATATTTTAATTGTAAGCAACAATTGAACTACTTGCAGCCAGTCATATCCCAAGTCTGTTGAGACTGTTGACTTGTAGTTCTTTCATGTGTTACTTCAGAGACCTGGAGTTATGCTACTGTCTCTTGATAGAATTGTAGTTGTTAAAAAAAAAAAAAAAAATTTTGTTACAATGTTTCTTATAATCAAGATCTTGAGATGTTCAGGAAAGAGAGCCACAAGTACAAAAAACAAACACACTAGCCTATATTTGAGCAGTGTCTACATCTGAAAGTGTGGGTGTGCACTGCACCCAAGGAAAAACTGATGGTAATGTAGTTTTACAATGCATACTGTCTATCCAGAGTTAGGCCAGAGCATGCAGCTTCATCTCCTGCTGCATGCCTGGGAATGCAATGCTCCTCTGAGAACAAAGACTGTCATGTTCAGATGACAGATGTAAGCCAGGGTACAAAACCTGCCTTTCCCTCACCTGATAGTGATAGATATCTTGATGACTGGTTCAGGTCTTCCCTGGGGAAATGGAAGGAGGCTGTGCTCTTTATCTCTGCCATTTTTTGGTGATACAGATTGAGACAGAAACCATAACCAGGCTATGACTTTGTTCTCCTCTCCATAAAACACAGGCTTTATCCCTGTGCAGCTTCCCTTCCTTTGTTCACTGCCTTGCTAACATTCATGACTAGGCTTCAAAACATCCCTCAGAACCAAGCACATCATATTCTTCTGCAGCCTCTGAGAGGAAACCAGGCAAAAGGGCAGAAGGGTGCCACAGGAGATTGTGACCAGACCCTAGTTTTCATGAATGGGGACCAGGACCCAAGAGATATCTGCCTCAGACAAATACTTTCATCTGCAATTTGTGAAATTAGCAGCACAAGGGGAAAATTAAAACTGTTCCATTTCTAATGGTAATTCCTGAAGTAAGACCACTCCAGGTGTTCAACCTGTAAAAAAAGGCTATAAAATGGTCTTTCCTGGACATCTGAGAATTCAGCTAAGGAGAAGCTTTCATCAGTTTTCAAATATGGAGAAGCCTATACTCTCACAACCTTTTAGATACTGAAAGCAGTCAGTGAGTTTTGACAAATGTGTAATAACCTGGAATTAACCCATTCCTGTGTACATAGATGAGATCATCCTACCATTATTTATGTATATATTTATTTCTGAAGAGGTGGCTCATTTATGATTTCATTATTTCTGAGACATCATGTACTCTTATGCTTATTTCACTTAACTAGAGAGATTACAAGGCTAGCAGTTAAATGGAAATTTGATTATCAAAGAGGAAGAAGGGTTGATTTAGGTGAAAGATGAGAGACAATGGAAACAGGGAAAGAAGACAGAGAAAGCAAAACAAAACAAAACCTTCTACAAAATCTAAGACCATTTCCGTTTTTGTTTTAAAAAGCCCAAGATAAAACATACCACCTCTCAAGGTGAACTGATTAATTTTTTATTTTGTTCTATTTCTTCCCAAGAGGAAAAATAGTATTAAACAATGATATTTTAGATCAAAAGCTTGTGCAAAAAGTGGTATTTCAACTCCATCATCAGCCAGCTGGATGAGGCATCAAAATGCAATATATTTTAAATATGGAATTTGTGTCTCTGAGAATGTTCTTTCCTGAGTGGAAGAACATTTTTTTTAAGACACACATTACACAGTATATAAGAGGAAGAAGAAAAGTAAAACCTCCATCAACAAACTAACAGTGAAAACATCAACTCAAAATCACTTATTGATTAGAAGCCATTCCAATCAAAATGGAAAAAAATAAAAGTGATAAATAAAATTGAATCACATAACCCATATTTCCCCCAAATCAGAAAGGTCCTTGCTTTTATACAGTTTCTCATCCTGCTTGGATTTGGAATATTTTTAGGCCTGCTTTGACAATTTTTCCTGTGTATGGGGGAAACACATACAAAGGAAATAAACGGGCAATATTAAATTGCTAGTACTACCCTTTAGTTCTTACTATTATGGAATGCCAGAATTTACAAATATGGCTATATCTCCTGATATCTTGCAACTTTTTCTCAAAAAATGCAGTCTCCAGAAATAAGAAGTTCAATGAAACTGCCTCGTCAGGGTTGTTTGGTTGTCAAAGAAAGGTAGCTGCATCATGGGCAGCGAAATTGAGCTGTTAGTTTAGCAATGCCACTGAAGAAGCAGCTTGAAAGAGGAACCTCCACAAGCATGTTTCATTTCCTGATTTCAGAATTTCATGCTATTTGTAAACAGCAGATAGAATTTATCAAATGTGTGCATATGTTGGGTTATCTTAAAAGAAGGAAAAAGAATGCAGCATTACTGCTCTGCTACGTAATCATTTGTCATCATCTGCATTTCTCAGTTATATAGAAGTTGTCCCCCGGCTTGGGCAACTTACCCAGCATCTTTTTGTTGCTTTTTAGCTGGAAGGACTTACTTCATTTCACTGCTTTAAGACTTGTATATACGCAGATATTTCCAAACAAACTGGGATTCACATATGCTGTCCCACTAGCTGAAGGTCCCTGGAGGCAGTGATTTGCTAAAGCTGCAGACAAAACCTTCTCTGAATTCTGCACTCCTGACCTCCCAGGAAGTTAACTTTGGGAGTATTGTCTTTCTTTCTTGAGTTTAAAATTTTGACCAGTTCTGTTAAGGTGTGGGAATAGAGTCTGTACTGGATATTTTTCCCTTACTGCAGCTAAGGTCAGCTGCTAATGATTTAAATCACTTTTCTGTTAATAGCTTCTGATGCTTTAATTTATTTATATTAATATCAAAGAGAATTTCTTTAACTAACATGTTGTATCTGCCCAGTGAACACAATTACTTGGAACCCAGAACTCAATATGTTTCACTACCCATGAATTGTCCTGCACAGCTGCACTCTGAATGAAATAGCTACCAGTTTTTCAAGTATTTACAGCTTAGGCTGTGATTTTATGATGGCCCTAAGTCAACAGAAGTGGAGCCTGTCTCACCTAACCTTGGCCATACATTCCCAATTCTCCTTTTTAACCACCTCTACTATTCATCCTGATTTTCAGTGAACTGGGTCAGTAAACTGATCTGCCTGAAAACCAGTCCAAAAATAATAAAAAGTGATAGGTTTCTGACCAGACTAGTGTTCTAATTCATTCATGTCATAGAGGCACTGGCACACAACTGGTGATAGGAACGTGTAGCCTGAGATAATCAGGAGACATGAGCATCTCTGACAGTGCCAGTCTGCCCTTTAGGTGCTTCCAGTAGGAACTGGGACCTAGTATTTGTCTCATCTCTATGCACTGCTCTTACCTTGCTGGCACTCTCTGACTATCTTTCTTGAATAAATGAATTTGTCATTTCCCTGGACTTCCACTACTTCAGATCTTATTGTTTCTGTGTCCTTCAAGAAGAGGCCAAGGAGACACATCTGAATCATGAGTCTGGAATGAGCACTGCAGATTTTTACTGACCTTTTCATAATGGATTACAAGCAAGCTGGTAAAAGCTGCAGTCCAAAGAAAAGTCTGCTACCTTTATAGGTACCTAACATAAAGCCTGTACATATATTTCACTTGACGTTTGCAGTTTAAGAATTAGAGTTCTCTTACATCATTTTTCTGTTTCACTAGAGAGAAATTCAGAGGCTGAGGAGCAGTTTCAGCAAAAAGCCAGGGGCAAATCCAGGATTTCAAGGAGTCCATTTGTTGCTGATTTCTAACAGAGAAAAAATTTACTTGCTCTCAATCTGTGTTTATATGTTTGGCTTTCCAGGGACTTGATGATATTTAAACCCATTGTCCAACATCAGCCAAGCATGCAAGGGTCTGAAATTCTCAAAAAGAGCATAAAAATCCTTGTGAGAGTCATAGAAGGAGAAGAGTGAATCTGTAATAAAGATAAGTGGATGTTAGTTAGGGGCAGGTTTTCTCCTGTGGAGCACACATGTTGCTGAACACCAGAGAAACTTTAGAGAACAGAACCTTCGTAAAAAACACAAAAACCAAAAATCTTTTCTCTGCATCTGTATTCTTTTAGAAATCAACATCAGTCTGCTAACAAAGAAAATATATGATTATATATAAAATAGGAAGCCATTAAATCTAGAGCCAACTGAACTGTACATTATAAATTAAGATAGCTTAAAATGCAATTTTGTTTCTTGCTTTTTCTTTACATAAGTAGATTATCCACATTCTTCCTTTCAAAAATTTCTCAGTGACAGTGTAGACCTAATGATATTGGAGAAGTTTATTCATTCCTCTTGCATCAGTATTCATCAATGATATAGAGCCAGTCTGAGCTTGGCAGTGACTCAAGGGCAAGCAGTCATTTTTATAATCAATGCACCCTCAAAAAAGTCATTTACCATCCAAGTCTAGACATATAGCAGAAACCTGCTTTGCTTTGCTCTACTTAACATCCAATCTATTCTTTAGAAACCTGGAAGCAACTTGAATTTCCGTTGCCTCTTGCAGATTTGGAAGGGTGCCACATGGATTGTTAAGCTTATGTACATTCACTGTCTCTGGAGCTCTGGTCTTCAAAATCTTTGAATGGCAGAATAGATAGACTTGCACACAACCAAACCATGTCATTCCTCTTTCAGATTCATTCTGAGCATGAAGAACCCTTTATTTTAACTTTCCTGAGACCTTTCACCTATTGTTCTAAACATTATCCACCATACATTCAAGTAAGGTTGTTCTTTTATCACAATGCTATTTGAACACGTCCCAAGCCTTGTATCTGTCTGTGTTTATATAATCAGACAATTGTTTCTGGGCCCTGTGAAGACTGACATGAACTTGTTTTATGGGTATGACATCTCAGCTCAAAAATCACTTCAATAAAGCTTGAAAAGCTCGCTCAATGTAATGGTTAAACTCACAACCTAAATGAGTTTTTTTCACAGGTATCAGAAGTAAAGGGTGCTATGTGTAAAGACTTATTTTTCCTTCTTCTTGCCACTAAGGCTCTTTCACCTATTCCTGGCAATGGGGTCACTTATCACCCTCAAAAGATATTTTCAGAGTATAGGATATTGCCACTTTGAAAGCACTAGCTGGGTGAGTCATCACTTCCTATTGATAGCACCAGACTTGTGCAATTCTGCTGTCTCCTACTGCTGATAAAATTGCTCTGCGATGCAGCCATAATGCATGCTATAGCACAGTTAATTTTGGACCTCAGGGACTTCAATCTTATCAGTCAGGGAGTGCAAGAGCTCTAAAGGGCCACTGGGCCACTGTATAATTTAAAACTTAAGATTTATATGGCAAAGAGGCCTATCCTTAAAACCATTATTACATCATTATTTCAGATTAGTTCTAAGGATAGATATGCAAACAGACACACTCAGCCTGAGTAAACTGAGCTGTTATAAAACAGTATATGATGGAAAAGAGCTTTAATAACCCTCAGGTGTTCCAGAAGACTCTATCGATTCGAGTTGCCCAAAAGATTTATAGAAAATAAACGAAGAGACTGCTCTTAGGAGGACCTGTTTCTCCTTTCTCCATCAACACTGCACTCAAAATGCACTCAGAGTGTGCCTTATTTTTTCCTTGCCCCATTTTTCCTTGCTCTAGTAGAAATAGTAGTCTATTGACAAATGCCTACATTATTCATAGAAGCATTGGATCATCAAGGTTGGAAGATAACTTTAAGATTATCAAGTCTGACCATCAACCCAGCACTAATACTGTAACCCCTAAACCACTAAACCACATCACCTAGTGCCAGCTCCAGGTGCCTCTTAAATGCCTCCAGGGATGGTGATTCCACCATCTCCCTGGGCAGCCTATTCCAGTGCCTGAGCACCCTAACAGTGAAAGAAATATTTCTGAGAATTTCCCCTCTCTCATCTTAAGGCTGAAAACAAGCCTAATGCTTATTTTCAATAACCATTCTTTTAATCTTATATCCAAGGAATTTTCTTAATAACTGTGTCTTGTTTCAGTTTTCTGATACTTGTTTATACATCTGTTTAGTGTGTGAGAATGCAGAAAATGCTCATGATCAGCATGCAGAGATCACCTCAGACTATGAATTTTAAGGCAAAAGGGTATTTCTCCAGCTCTCCTTTGGGTCATCAATCCCTTTTGTACCTGCAACAGAAGAATAGATGGCCCTGTTCTGGTGTGCAGGACAGTCACTCAATGGTAAAATGAGCTGCAGCTGCTTGTGAGGCTTTCTCTATCTGGCTACATAAAGAATTGGAGTTGTAGGGAGCAGTTTCACTGTAGGCATCTAACTGGCTGACTTCCTTGTGTCCAAACACTCTGTGAAATGACACACAATTTTTGCAAAGACACCATTTTAAGATTGAAACTGAAATCTGGACTGCAAATATGTTTGTCACCAAGTATTCTGGTCACGTCTCACAAGTAGGAATTATCTGCTGTGACAAAAAGTGGCTGGTAATGATTGAAATTACATAGTGGCTCATTCTAAGAGACCACATAATCAGCCTTTTATCTGACCATTTGAACTGTTCTGTAATAGCATATCTGATTTCTTTCATTGTTAATGGTACCTATTCCTAACTTTCCTTTTTTTTTCCCTGGGACACAGTCGATGTGACACCACTCTTCAAATGATTTTTTTCTTGCTTTAAATTCCTCCTTCAGGCTGAAGTTCCGAAAATGGCCACATCAATGCATTCATCAGACCTCCAAGAAGGTGATCCTGTTAGTGACTTGTTGCTTGCCCTGGTGGGAAGACACGGCACCAAGGGTGCCCTTGAGAGGGTTTGAACTGGTTTCTTGCTGAAAAGAAGTAAAGTGTCTGTGCTGGGTATTAGCACCTCTTGATTGCTGGCTCGTAGGTAATTCTGAGCAGATGTTAGGCAGTCTGGTCCTGCTTTTCCTTGGTCAGGTCTGCCAAGTTTCCTGCTTGAATCAGGTATATTGCACGTTAAGGAACACTTTCCCGTCACTCTCCCTTTCAGCATCATGCTTCTCCTTAGCCTGGTCTTTTCTAGTGCTGAGCAGCTCAGAGGAGTCCATGCTTTCCTTGGCACTGAAAATGTGTGCAGAGCCCAGCTATAGACCAGGAGTGAAAACCCTTCACAACTAGACAATCTAAATGTGACTTAGAAATGCAGNAAAAAAGGTAAAGGATGTGGAAATGTAAATTAGGAAAAATACAGAGTGATGGAAACAGACTAAGTGACAGAGATTCTATGACCACCTGAGAAAGAGGCATCTGTATCACTGATGACTGTCTCACCACCAAGCTGTACTCTCCTCTTCTCCCTTGCTGACAGTCACTCAGAAAGCCCTGCATGCCCCCTTCATCCCCCTCTGCACCATTATGGACTGACACACTGAGTGGATGGACAAATGCTTGGGGCCCTTCAGCTAACATTGTGTGTAGGCACTGATCTGAGCAAGGCTTCACAGGGTGGGAGAAAGGAGCTCGTTAGTGA
>VZTR01005369.1:363832-375760 GCA_013400775.1 Chaetops frenatus | reverse complement strand
TTTTTTTTTTCATTCCAAGGGAGGTCCCCTGCCTTCCTTAGCAGACACCTGTCCTTCAAACCAGAACAGACAGCTAATGTTCCTATATAATAGTAGTGGGTATTTTACCTTCCTCTTCAAATATATTCACTTAAGAAGAACGGCAGTGGTTTTGTAGCAGGTAAACTTAGAGGAAGGCATCATAATACTAAATAATACTAAAAATTAAGTGTTTGTCACATGTAAATGCTGATTAAAGTAAATTTATGGACCATTCTAGCAAAAAATTATTGACTGGATAACGTAAAAACTTAACATTAATTTTCCTGAACTTCCTTCTGTGACTTGGGGGTCATTTTAGGCAGGTGTTTCTGGATGGACACCTTTTGCAAAAGTTGAAAGTTCCTGAAAGTTTTTTCAAGTGGAAACAACAAAGTTGAAGAGCAAGATGTTCTCATTTAAACTGAAATATCTTTAAAAACAGACAAAAAAAGAAAAAGAAAGGAACTCAGTCGAACAAAAACAAACAAAAAAACACCCCCCCCCCCCCCCCCCCTCCAATATACTATACAAATAAAATTTAGTTAGATTCCAGTCAAAACTGCTTCTCTGCTTTCCCTGTCTTGGTTTTATTCAGAAGTACCAATGAGCCAAAAGTACACAGCATTCAGATGGTTTAGGGTTGTTGGATGGTAAAGAAATAACAGTTATTAAAGGCCTTTTTAACGGATCAGAGAAAAGCACAATGGGAACCTAAGCATGGAAATCAAAGCCAAAGAAAATCAGATGGAATTACAATACAAATGTTAAATAGTGAGGTTGATTTCTGTTGGAACCAGTTACATCAGAAAGTGGTAGATTCGAGGCTGCAAACCTTCCAGGCACACCCTTTAGCCAAATGTCAGCCATTGGGCTCCATGTAGAAGTAGCTGGAATAAATTTTATGGACTATGATATACAATAGATCTGACTGTGTGACCTAGTATTCCCCTCTGTCCTCAAGGCCTGTTTAAAATGAGCTTTAGTGGCACCCACCAAAGAAAATTAACATCTAACATTAGGACAAAGCTCATACTTCTGGTATGGTTTTTAATGGTTACTTTTGTGAAGCTTAAGAGAAGCACTAGAGAAAGCAGTAGGCATTCAAAGTCTATAAATAACCCTCTTGCTGAGACTGAAACAATGACTCTGTGTATACTATTGGCAGCACAAACCCAGTGCAATTTTTTTTGAAAGAATGAACTATTCCTGCAATGTTTGCCAGCTGGAGTGTTTGCTTTGTGCTTAATTCAAAATATATCTTTGGTTCATCTTCTCTACGAAGAGCCCTTCTGTTTACAGTAACTGTTAACTTACTATAATAGCTGGGACTATAGACAATACTACATTGTTTTACAAAGCTTGATGCTATCAGGCAGAACCAGACATTACTGGCAAAGCAGTAACCACTAGCATGGAAGTTCACTTTAAATTAAAAAAAAAATTAAAAAGAAAGAAAGGGAAAGGAGTGATATAAATGTGTGGTTAAGAAACACAAGAATAATTGCTACTTTTTACTGAAACAAAAGTATCTGCTTTGTTCTTTGTTCATTTGGCTGATTTTAGACCCAGGATTTTATCTATCATTCCCATTACATTAAGGACTTGGTTTCTCACATGACCTGGGGTCTTGTTTTTGTTAGCACCAGACAAAAAGAGGAGCTGTGTGGTTTCAAAGAAGGCAGAGGGAAAGAGAAGTGCAAATATTTACCAGTTGTGGTGGGATCAGCTGTGTGATTTGTCATGCACTAAAGGGTAGGTCCCCTGTTTTGCCATCCTTCACTCAACCCCACATGCAGTGCCTTCTTCACAAAGCAGTCTAGTGCATGCTATTTTGATATTTTTACCATTTTCATGAGTCCCAGGGGTAGAATCACATAGCAGCAGTGCTGGTAGATTGGGCAGCTGTTTCTTCTGCAAAAGTACAACAAAAGCCTCAGTCAGGGATGCAGCACATTTGCCCCCTCTGTGGATCATGTATAAGAGGCATATAGGGTAAGAAGTCAGCTTCATCCCAGCTCACAAAAATGGGTGACCTGGGATGCAACAGGCTTTTGTGTATTTCTTTTCTGCCTTCCCCTTTATATAAACTTTATTCCACCAGATTTCCTCAGGTTTGCAGTTTCAGTCAACCCCAGGCCAAAACTGCTTTCTGACAAGGGAAGTCCTTTTTTATTTCCATGAAATGTTCCTTCCCAAGTGTGGTCTGGATTTCTCATGAATTCAGTTTTGCCAAGATGGACAATTTTATGTCAGCTGCAAAATGGAGCCAAGCAAGTGCTTTCACACAGTTCTGCTTTCTGTGGAATCTTTTGCTGAATCTGGCTCTGTCTCTTTGTTAGGAATTTTGCTTGTGTGACAGTTTATTTTCCAGGTGTATCAGTGTTGGTAGACAGTGAAAAAAATCCCTTTTTTTGTGGGGATGTGATTTTCACCTGGGAGGATAAGAAGACAAAGAGATAAATGCAATGGGGAAAACCAAGTTATTTCAGTTATCACCAGAACAGGACAGCCATTTAATCCACACCCAAAAAAATTTCTAAAATACTGCATCTCCTACATAATGGCAGGAAACTGCTAAAGAACAAAAGATAATGTATTTTTATTAGGCAATCCTTTCTGCCAGTGGCCTGCAGACCTAAGTTCTTCTCAATTTCCTCACAGTTAAATGGCTTTAAAGCTAGCCTCGATAAATTGCCTCTTCTCTTGATTACAGGCATTTCACAGAGAAGGAGGTCAAACACTGCAACAGGTATACATAGAAACTGTGAGATCTCAGTTCATGGAAATACTCAAAACATGACTGGACACAACCCTAAGAAACCTTTTCCATCTTCAGTGTTGTCCCTGCTTTGATGAGTAGTCCCTTCTAGCCTCAGTTTAACATCTGACTCCAAGAAAGAGAGTTAATTCTTCTGTGCCTTGGCTAGAACTTGTTATATTGCCTGTTAGGATGATGATTAGGCATTGTTGTTCAAACTGCTGGTCACATTTTTCTGAAATGGATGATCTTTCTTGAGGCCTATCTTTCAAACATTGCTTATTAATATTAGAGATGCTATATAAGCTTTTAACATATTGTTTACTACTATTAACCACAGTGAGCTGGGCTCACAGTCCAGGGACCATTTGCTAGAACTCAGAGCAACATGAGCTATTTGTCCTCTAGCACCACTCTTTTTGTCCTTTCTGAATATCAAAAACATTTGTCGAACTTGCCACTTGTTTCACTGCCTTCTCCTGAACTACAGTACATAAATCATCTTGTTCTTTTCCTAGCTTTAACTGCTGTGCTCAATCTACTGGGTGATGCAATTCTAAAAGCACTTTTAAACATTTCATTTCATAGTCCTACAAGTCCTGATCCAGATCTTGGAAATGTTACTGTTCTTCTAATACTCTCTTCACCTCAGCATTCATAAATAAACATAAATAAATAAATTATTCCCTTCATCCCTCCCTATTGTCATGACATGTGTTGCTCATTATCTGTTCTCCATCATTCCTTTAATCTCCCAAGCCTAACCTGTCCCCTCATTGGGAGAGAGATTGATATCCAATATATCTCTATTGAGAGAGAGACTATTTATAAGAGCATGTAATGACAGGACAAGAGGGAAAGGATTCAAACTGAAAGAAAGTACCTTTAGCTTAGATATTAGGAAACAATTCTTTACTGTGGAGGTGGTAAAGGCACTGGAATAGGTTAGCCAGAGAAGTTGTAGATGCCCCATCCCTGGATGCTTTCCATGACAGGCTGGAAGGGACTTTGAGCAACCTGGACTAGTGGAAGGTGCCCCTGCCCATGGCAGGGTGATTGGAACCAGATGATCTTGGAAGTTCCCTTCCAACCCAAGCCTTTCTGTGATTCCATGATTTACACATGATCTTGCACCCTGGCCTTTTAAATTCTTGATGCACATCAAGAGTTGCCTACCTGCAGAAAATAAGCACTGCCATTCCAACACAATTCGCTAATACACATCCAGTTTTTACTCCCTCCCATACAAATGGAGAAACTGGAGATGGAGGCCATACCCCAAAGCCTCCTAGATATTGGGATTGTCAGCCTGGAAATTGGTTGGCCATTTTTTTTGCTAACAGGGAAAAATGTTAGTGATGGAAGAAGCCAAAATGGAAAGTCATCAGCACTATGCCCTGTCCCACATATCCAGCCAAGCTGGGTTTTATGGTTTGTAAATGGACTGATAGACCATAGATTTCCTTTTGGAGACTGAGGAGCTGATGGCTATCAGTCTCCATGTCTTCCCATTGCCTTTTAGTTGAGAACAAATAAAAGTCCTTCCACATGTTGGTACAAGCACAGCATAGAAGTAATTTGCTGAATTCCATGGAATGGCCTTTTGCACAGGGTCTTCACAGTTCTTGCAAATTAAAGATCTTTAAAGACACTCAGATTTATTCTTCGGCCATAAGATAAGAGAATGAACAATAATTTTTGATGGTTAACCAAGGTTATTTGGCTGAACTACTCAATCCTTTATAGATCACTTAATGGTGAAAAGGGTGCAATATTTTAGATACAGTATCAAATTAATGTCTACAACTTCTCACCTTGAACACCATTCATTTCTCAGTGCACACAGCAGGATGATTTACAATGAGTTCTGGACAGTAAAAAATGCATATACCAGTATCAAATTATTCTATATCTTAGGCAGCTTTTCAGTTTGGGGGTTTATGAGGCGAGATTATTTCTCTAGATGCATACATAACCATCTATTACAGCCACCTGAAACACGTGTTTCTGATGGATGGCAGATGCACAGAGTTTCATTTGTCCCCTTTCTCTGTCCTCCATAATCTCTCTGAGAACTTTTTTGTGTAAAGACCTCTCAGGTGTACCTTATGCTCTTTAGACGGTGTAAAGGTGAAAAATAAATTTTTGGGCAGAAATTATCATGGCTCTCACTTGACAATTTTGTTGGTTTTTATATTCAATTTGGTGCATATTTTTGCTCCAAGAAAATGCATTAGAGAATATTTTAAAAAATTGAAATACAGAAAAGAGAAAGTAAGGAGAACTGCTATTAAAGTAGTCATACTATTTTAATAATGTGGGCAGCACAATATAGACTACTTTCTCCTTGCTGTCCCTGGATTAATTTTTAAATATGTGTTTTGAAATACTACTCTTAAAATAATGAGCTTTGGCTCTACTTCTGCTAGCAAGTATGCATGAAATGATAAAATTATAGAAGCTTTTGGTAGAAAGAGACTAAAATATCACCTCATTCCAACCTCTTGCCATAGGCAGGGACATCTTCCTCAAGCACCAGGCTGCTTTCATTTCTTTGGTAATTCACTGGTATGTTTCATGCTTTTGTGTATCAGATCATTTTATCTCAGCTTTCAGTCCAGCTGCCACAGAATACAACCCTGATACAACAGTGTCTTGATTCATTTTTGCAGCTCCAATCACCTAATTTCTGGGTGGTAAGGATAGGGTGAGAGTATAAGTGTTCAATAAAAAAATTAGAGGGTAGTCCATGACACGATCTTCTTTGGGCTGGAAAAAGAGAAGCATTGTGTCATAAAATTTAAACAATGGGAAACATTTTTGCAACTTGAGATAGCAAAATACTGAAGGACAAGTCTATCAATTGCTATTAAAGACAATATTTATGCAGGACAGGAATTCACTAAACAGCTGAAAGTCATCTGGATGCCTGTTTCATTTTTACTCCTTTTCAACAGATACTCCAAATTTCATGCTTATACTTAGTCCTGTAGTATTGACACACAACCTTAAACTGAGCAGCTGTTGCCCTGATTTAGGGTTTCTTGCACAGTTAGGATTTGCGGTGCTGTACCGCTGATGACATTCTTGGCCATAGAGCAACTTTGTAGATATTTCCAGTGGTGTCTTAAAAATCACCTGTCCTATACTTACATTGACTTTAGTTAACAGAATAATATCTCACCTTATTCTGTCCTATTTTATAATGTGGGATATGCCTTGGGCAACAATTTTATAGTCTTTATGCATCAGAATTTGATCCTGAAGGCTCATCTTCCTAGAGAGGCACAAAGAGGAACGATGGCAGTGCTAAATGTTCCCCTTTGCACACATTTACACAGGATTGATCATGCTTCTTTTTACTCCACATGATTTCCTTTATAAAAAAACTTGTCTAAAAAGAAATTGCTTATTCACCTGAGAAATGGAAGGCAGTGCTGTTTGAATAAACAGAGATTTAAGTGGCACACACAGGGAAGGAAGAACTCCAGCACTACTCACCCAGCAAGAGTCTGACCTGACAGTTTTAATGCATAAACAAGATTTCGGGTTATAAATAGATAAATCTGTTAAAAACACTAGCAACACTAGCAAAGAAAAAAAAACCAAAAAGAATGATGGGAATGAGAGGAATAGGTTGCAATTAGAAAACAACAGTATGTTACTGTATAACTCCATGGTGCACTCAAGTTTTGGACACTTTGTGGTCCTCTCTGCTCACTCAGCCTTTTACGAAGGAAAATAGCAAGATTAGAGGAGAAGTATGGAGGTGGGAAAAAGTTATCAAAATTTTCAGGATATGGTGTGATCCTTCTCTTCAGCCTGGGGAGAAGATGACCAAAACCTGTGAAAACTGCTGGAAAATCTGAGGATAATGACTTACAGTCTCTGTCTGTTTGGGCTGGTGGTTGTCTTACAAAGCCAGCAGGACTCAAGCTCAAGCAGTCAAGATGAATATTTTTCATGAAATGAGCAGTTGAACTATGGAACTCCTTACTGTGATGTGGACTGTAAAAGGTCACATTAGTTCAAAAAAGAATTAGGGACATTCGTGTAAGGAAAGGCTTCTGGAGACTACTAACTACAAAGATCCCCATCTCCAGGACTGCCTGAGCTATAGACCACCAGATGTTGAGGGAGATTTCTGGGCATGTAGCACTGCATGAGCTCTTTGCACTCACACAGCTTCCTGTGTGTCTGGTTTGCTCTCACCCAGAACAACCATTTCCATGTGTGGAAAATTCCCCTGAAAGGGGTATCAGATTTTTTAAAGAAAGCCAAATGGCCTAACCCCTGCCAACTGTCTTGTAACAGCAGCAAAAACTCAGAGCTTTAGAAGAAGATAAAGAGTGCTATGATGAACTCCCTCTGGCTATGGGTGAGAAAAACTCTCCTCCCCCAGAGAAGAGTGCCCATGATGTTTGATAAACCCACAGAAAAGCAACATTTGCTCACTGTTATCCTTGAACACACAAGGGCTATTTGCAGACTGAGGTTCAGCTGCATTCTGCAGCTCAAATATCTCTGCAGCAGACCATGCCAGCAGATGTGAGAGGATATTGGGACTGCTATTGCATGTGCTTCCCCTCTTTTGACTCTCTTTCTCTTATAATGGGCTCCTGGCTGCTGCTGAGCCCCATCAGTTGGTTCTGGCAGGTTTTTGCCCCGTTCGAGCAGTGCTGCCATGAGGGAAATTACTTCCAAAAGCATGGTCATTTTAATGAGGGGATGAGTATCATATCTGATATCACAGGATGACTGAAACTGTAGCTGGTTTTCAACCCATGGTGTGCACTTTCTGCTGGCCATGAAGCATCTCAGATCTCATGCCAATTCTCCTTGCCTCCTGTTTTGCTGGATGTGAAGAGGCACAAGTCATCATGGCAGGAGACTTCAAGCTGCAGAGTACTGATCACTCTCTTGCCTTCTACTACCAAGGCTAGAGGATAAATGTATTCAATTAAGGGTGCTATTATGATAAAATAAGATATCTCATTTGTGTATCAAATGAAACATAAATAGTTCATAACAGAAACATCTCCCACCGAGGCTATTTGTATTCTCCCATTCATGCCTGAGTCACAGTGATTTCCATCTTCTTTAAATTTAAGTCTAATCTAGTCAGATTTTTTGAGTATTTCTGTTTAAGGATTTTCAACTTTTTGGTCGTATTTGTTCCTTAGAGATTTGCTCCTTTTTATTGTACCATCTTTTAGTTGATAACTACCTTCTAAGCATATTTCAAGCCAGCTGGTTTCTGACTAGTGAAATAAGTCAGAAGTTCCTGGGGGACCTGAAAATGTATCTTCAGCCAAGGGACAAGCCTTCACCAAAAATTTTCATCTGTCTTTTGTCTTTCTTCTCTCTCCATTCTGTTTGCTTACCTGTTCTCTTCCAGTGCAGTGGTTCCCTCCTACCTGGGAGCCCTGTAGAGAATATAATATTTATTCTAGCAGGCGCAATGGTGGTGGGAATTGAGGAGGGTTGAAGGCAGTGCCTTGGGACCATGCCTGGCATGTGAGGCAGTGGCTGGCTGCCTGCAAGCTCAAACTTTTTTCATTCCCAGTAAAGTGGTAAACAACACTGAGATTGGGCAGGAGGAAAATAATGCTACATTTTCCTTCCAGAAGGAGCCAAAGCAAGTCAGGAACCAAATCATGAGGAGCTGGGGTGGGGTGAAGGATAAAGAGATTTTTCTCTTTAGTATTTTAGGCAAAGCTGATGATGGTTGCAGAGGGAGTTCAAGGCTAATATGGCAGCCAACAAAGGCTAAACTGGGATGTAGGAATTAACAGAGTTAGGCTGGATGGGCTCATAGTTGGTTTTGCTGGAGCTTGAGTTGCAAAGTTTGCCTGCAAGGGGCTGGAGCAGACATGATCTGGAGCAGAAAAGGCCATGGGGTATACATGTGTTTGATGAGAGGGAAGGGCTCAAGCATACCACACTCTCCAGAAAGAAGGGGGGTCAGAAGGCATAGCTTGATAAATGCTGTTTTAAGTGTGTTTTGCCTGTTTATCCTCTCCCAAAAAAATAGATGAAGTGAATTTCTTTTTTTCATTGCATCTTCTGGATTAATGTGTCATTATGAATGACACATTACTGCTGTATGTATGTTAAAAGGCAAAACAAAGGAAAAAAGATGGAAAGGCAAGGTGGCTTTTGTTGGTCCCTCAGTCCTCAGGTGAATTTATTTGTCTGGCTTGAGACGTGGGCCCAGAAAAGTGTCTTGGAGTTTATGAAGGAAGAAAAGACTGAGATTTGTGGGCCTGAGCATTATGCTGAGCTGCACACAAATTCATTAAAAAGGACTGACCCCGGATTTCGGGCACTTTATTTCCAGTGTATATCTCATGCTCTCACTGTTTAAGTGACTAGAGGCAATTTGGGGCCCTTTATTTTTGGATGCCAGCTTGACAATTTTTAGGTGAGCCTTGTCTTTGTTTTTCTCAGCAGAGAAGTGTGCCACTCTGAAATAAAATTTAATTTTCTCATTCCTGAGAGAGTGTAAGATAGAGAAACAATCTTCAGCAGGTTCAGCAAGGGACAGAGTAATATAAAGACACAGTGAGGGACTCAACAAAGGTGTGACCTCTAACATCCATAACGTCATGACTGTGAGTGCTGGGTGAGTACCAGAGCCTGGGAAATCAGCCAGTTTTGGTGCCCTCTCTGAATTCCCTTCAACTGCTGCTGGCAGAAGCCAGCTATAGAAACCTAGGCTGAACCTATAGTGATTTATGGGCTGAAATTACAGAGATTTTAAACGCTTAAGATGTCCTGGGTCAAAGACTCAAAAACCAAGGAGTGGTGATTACTCCTGAAAACCATGACCAAAGTTGAGGTGGAATGCTCAGGATCTGCATCCACCAGTTGTCCATCCATCTCTATGATCTAACTAGAACAAAGCTAACATGTGTCCTCTTTTGCCCCCTGGCTTCCCCTCCTTGTGGTTAGGAGGAGGCAGGAGAGTGTGGTCACAGAATCAGAGAATCAGAGGCTGCAGTTGTGGGTGGTCAATATGCCTTTGAATTTTGTTTTTCTTTTTTTGATAACACTCCTTGAGAGTAGAACAACATCTGAATCCAACTCCTCTTTGTTATCTCATAAATAGTATTAGATAGTTTTATGGAATATATTTAAATTGAGACAAGCTTTTTTCTCTAGTGAAAACAGAGGGTACAGAAGAAGTAACATTTTCATTCCTGGTTACATTTTTATTGTTTGGTTTGGGGTTTGGGGGGATTTTTTTTTTCTGTTTACGAAACTTCATCAAGAAGCTCACACACAGGAAAAGGTTAGGATCCACATGCAAATAAAAAACTTGGCAAGTAACATGTTAGTTTGCTTTTCAGTGGGAAAAAAACCAGCAGATGATTCTAGCATCTTACATTTTACACATCCTTTTATAAATAAATTAATTTCTCCCTCCTACAGATACAAACCCCTGCAGAGTTTGTCCACTGGGATATTTACACCCTTTGTCTCTAGTTCAGCAGGATGAAGTCTTTGCTATTGTTTTTATCATTTTGCTTCTTTTGTTTCCCCTTTGTTTATCTTCTCCTCTTCTTGGATAGTTTTCATAAACATCCATTAGTAATGTGCAATCACAGCCAAACTACCAATGCTTGTCTCTGTTAAAACATGTAAGTGTCAAGGAGGGGAAATCGTATATAGTCCTAATCCAGGCAGCCAAAAGCACATTTCTAATGCTCTCATATTGTGTAATGGTGGAAGATTGGGCATGAAGTTGTAATTGGAACAAAAAGGGTCTTTGTGGTGAGATAAAAGGGTGGAAGAGAATTATGCCAGTGCTTCCTGCAATAAATATTCTTAGAAACAGTCTTAAATACATCTCCTTCCTTTGATACCTTAGCTTACCAATATAAAGTATTTATTTTTCTAATTCAAGATTAAGAGACCACATCTTGGCTAAAAGTCACCCACTAATTACTTTTGTCAAAATTATATCAATATTTACAATCATACCATTATGAGACTCTGAATGGTTCATTTTTGGTACTAGTCAAAACCAATACTGATAAATGCACTTCTTAAATTGATAAAAATACTGATTCAGTCAACAGGTCTCAATATTTGTTATAGCCTTTAGAATATACTGAGTTACAGTAATGTCAGTGATGTGAAACCAGTTATGACAGGGGGTAATTAATGTTTGTAAGCTGGAATGAGGTTGCAATGTCCCATAAAGCTGTGCAGGGATAGCCCATTTAACTGGTCTTGAACAATAATTTCAGTTAAAAATTCAGAGCATGCTAACCCTATCAGACCATGACACTAAGGCAAGTGCAAGTATTTTAGGATCTAGTCTGGCACTGTATTGAATCATTTGAACATAGAAAGATGCCTCATATCTTTCCCAGGTAAGAATGTTCTATGAAGCCATAGCCACAGAAATGAAAACAGTATCCTGCAAGAGCCTGTCATCTTATTGGGCTGCTAAAAAACTGTACTGATGCTTTTTTATTGTATGAAAAGCGAAGAGCAAAACAAAGCAAATCAACTCTTAACATTATGGAAGAACAAAATGAGAACATATCAGCAATAACACTGCATATTTTAAAAAAAAAAAGAGCATTTTAAGCAGATGTTGCTACAGTGGATATGAAAACAATAAGTTAAATTTAAATAAATTCTAATATTATGGAGGATCTTAAGCAAGACAAGTGTGGCACAGGCTTTTCATTGAAGTGAGAGTATCTATCATTTGAGGTAATAAATAGATAAAGAGACACAGACTTTATGTAACTCAGGCTTATTATTCCAAATGGAATTTTATTCCAGTTGAATATATGCTCAAGAGATGGTTGCTCTGTGACTGCTGTATTCCTAGATTCCCCTAGACAATTGCTATACACAAGTAATACCTCCATTTTCTATTTGCACTGGATAATTTCTTTGGCTTTCACCAGTCTCACTCTCACCAACATTTGCTATTTGTTAGTTTGTCAGTCAGTTTGTTCATAAAAGATAGACTTGATTACAGCTCCAACTGGGGGCTTTATTGGAGCAAATTCTTCTGGATACAGTTGTGGTGAAACCAGATATTAGGAACAGTTCTGGAAATGCTGAGAATTTCCCTTCCCTTCCCTTCCCTTCCCTTCCCTTCCCTTCCCTTCCCTCACCCCCCT
>VZTR01005369.1:340985-359744 GCA_013400775.1 Chaetops frenatus | reverse complement strand
GGCCTTGAAAATTTCAGGGTTGGGGCATCCACAACTTCCTAACCTACCTATTCCAGTGCCTCACCAAACTCTCAGTAAAGAATTTTTTCCTTATATCTAAGTTAAACCTACTCTCTTTGAGTTTAAAGTCATTACCCCTTATCCTATCTCTACATGACCTTGTAAATTGACGCTCTCATGTCAAATAATTCTGGTCCCAGTATGAACCCCTGAGGAACATGCTGCTGGTCTCTCCCTGGTCATCAAGCTGTGGACCACAACTCTGTGAGCATGACTATCCAGCCAATTCCTTATCCACTGAGTGGTCCAAAATGTAGAATGCAGGCATCAATACCACAACCTCTCACCTGCTGAGTGAGCACTCTACCACTTGAGCTAATTCCCTCTACTTCCAATGGATGGAGTTACACAGGCTGTAGGGCAGTGTCTTTTGAAAACAAGTCAAGCATGGTGCTGAGACAAGTAGTAATAATAATAATAAAAATTTTAATTAAAATTCAAAAGGAAATATACAGAAGAAAGGGAAAAAATCAAAACCAACCAAACAAACAAACAAAAAACCAACCAAAACATTATAAAGTAAGCAGGTTAAAAAACGGCTGCTCCTTGATCTAATGTCCTGCCTGGGAATGGATCTAACCTTTGGGCATCTTACAGCATGGATCCAGGCCCTGGAGAATCAGGTTGGAAATCCAAACAAGAGTTTCTACTCCATCAGATGACTGAAGCTGGATTCATGGACATCATTTTGCACATAACAATAAAATTTGGCACCACACTTTCAGTTGTGTTCAGTCTCCTCCCATAGGGCTTAGCTGTTGTAAATCATTACTACAACAGTCTATAAAATAACACTAGAAGAATGATTGGGTTTTTCATCATTTTTTTCCTTTCTTAATTGTTTTTGCTTTGTTTGAACACTAATAAAAAGAGGAAGTATCTCTTCCTTGAGCCCCATCTTTAAGTTTATGGACTTTCTCTATGTTATCTACAGGAAAATGGCATTAGTCATTTGAATGATAAACAAGAGTAGCCATGAACAGGAAGAAGAAGGGAGAAGAGATGCCTGCTTCACACAAAGTTTTCTCACCTCTAACTACTCCTTGGTTCCAGTTAGGTGCTTTTTGGTGATGTTTTTCCTCCAAGTCGTTCCAGTTACCTTATGTAAAACCTTTTAAGAGATTTGCCTCTAAAATGTCACCTCTCATCAGCATTTCATAGACTCAAAGAACCACATGGTGACTCAGGTTGGGAGGCACTCAGGGAATCTCTAGTCTATCCTCCTGTTCCCTGTAAGGGCAGGCCCTGTGTCTCAGGACTTTTTGTAGCTGGGTGTCCAGTGATGGGTATAACACAACCTTGCTGACAGTGTGTTCCAATGCAGGTTTCTCCTCACACTGAAACAAACTTTGTCTACATACGATTGCAAACTGTTCCTATTCCAATGAATGCCCATCAAAGTCTGCAAAAACACTTAACACAAAAACCAAAAGAACTGATATCTTCAACCTTGGCAAGCTTGTAATAGGCAGTTAAATACAAAGGAGTCTTTTTTGCATCTGGCATAACTCCTTTTCCTGAGCCTGTCCATCAAACCGGAGTGAAAGATGAAAAGCCATGGAAGTACCCTATATCACATGATCCAGAGACACCGATTATATCATGCCTTGGTCTCACAATCATGTAAGGTTTTAAAATTGTTATTTAGCAGCTTGTGTCTTTTTTGAGTTGCAGTGTCATGTTTTTCAGGAGAATGTTATTCTTCCTCAAGACAGTGTTATCCCAAATCTCTTATTAGTCTGTACATTTATGTGGTTGCCTTTTTCCTTTTGATCTGCCTGTTAGCTGGATGCAAACTAACAAACAGATTTTCCAAGAAGCCAACACTAGGTAACATTGCCTCAGAATGACCTGACCATCTAACACGGACTCCCAGTAAACAATGTTTAAAACAATGTCTCAAGCTAGATGTGCTTTAATGTAACTGCTTGGTTCAAAACATAGGAGCACAAGTAAGTGTAAGCAGCCACAGCCAGCTGTATGGTCACATATATGAGGGGCAAAAGCAGAAGTGACTGTAAGGTAATTTTGACATTCACTGAAGACAGATCATCTGGCACTTGGAAGCAGTAAACAAGATTCCTTAACAAACCCACTGAAGCAGTAGCAACCAAACTGAGGAATGAGAGAGGCAGACTGCTGGAGCTATACTGCCAAAGCCATGCAAATAAAAGCAGTCATGTGCAGCTGGAATGCTCCCCAAGTATCACATCCTGGCTCGCAAAAGGAAATGGCTGCCAAGTGTTTGCTGAATGATGCTGTAGCCCTGCTCACAGCCTCCATTTATTTTGTGCTCCTAAGGCTGAGGATTATTGATCCCTAGCTGTACAATTTAATGCTTTGTGCCCACACACTTTATTTTATATTAAGATGATCCCAAGTACCTAGTTTACAGGTTTTCAGCTGCTTTCAACTCGTATTCTCCCTCTCTATTCCAGTCACCAGGTGGTCTTAAAGTTGCTGTGCCTGGCCTAAGGGAGATCCTCGAGGTAATTAATGGAAAAAGAGAGATGGACTAATAACACCTGTACCACTTCCCTCCCTATTTATATTTGGTTCCCCCTTCATGATAAGTACAGTTTGTGAGACGTGAGAATATTCCCCTCCATACAGAAATGTAACAGTATCCCCTCATTATAGATAGAGATGATTTAAAGCTAGTTCAAGGTTCAGTTAAGCCTTCAGAGGGAGAGGAATAACTCAGCAGGGAGTGGTAATAAAAATAATGGTGTACAATGAAGGGAAAGAGACCTCTTTTCCTGACCTGTGAGGTTCATTTCCTACCAGGAATTACTGAAATTCTGCAGAATATTTCACACATAGCTTAGTATTTCTGAGTTTTAATTCTGCTTCCAGATGGAATTGGGAATAAACTTTGGGCAAAATTGTGCAAAACTGCTAAAAAAGGACAGCTGAGCATGTGAAGTTGGACAGAAACATCTCTAGTATTTAAGGTGCAATTTACAAGAGGAATGGCTAAGGTCTACTTATTTTATGTATTTCTACACTTTCAAAATGCAAGTTTGAATACATGGAAAATGTGGATTGGCTTCAGATATCTGAGGTGCTTACTGCCAGCTGATGTGCTCCAAGGTGTGTAGTCTCATCTCTAGCTGCTGCTTCAGAAAGCTACATATCCCCCATAGTATCCTGAGTGATACCTGCCACTCCCACATGGATCTCTGGCTATTTCCAGAAGGTAAAATCCCATACTGGCCACAAAAAAATGCCAATGGCTAATGAAGGATCATGTAGGTATTGCATGCAGGGGCATGATCTAGTCCTTTAGATTTCACTTCAGCAAAGTTTCAGTAAAATTAGTGATCATTTTGTCTGAGGACAAAATCAGAATTTCAGTACAAGGAAAACATGCACTCACTTGTGCCACTTCAACATTCAGCATCTGAATATTGCTTAGAAATAGCTTGTGTGAACTGCTGTATGTTTGCAAATTCCAGGTTTCTAATGAAAGATCATAATCAAAGAATGGTTTAGGTTGGAAGTCACCTTCAAGATCATCTAGTTCAAACCCCACCACAGGGAGTGACAACTTCTGCTAGAAAAGGTTGCTCAAAGTCCCATCCAACCTGGCCTTGAACACTTCCAGGGATGTACTATCCAAAACCTTTCTTAACAATCTGTTCTACTTCCTCACCATCTTCTTCCTCTTCATCTTAGAAAATTTCTCCTGTATATCCAATCTAAACCTCCCTTCATTCAGTTTAAAGCCACTGCCCCTTGTCCTATCACTACCTGCACTTGACAAAGTTCTCCCTCCAGCTTTCTTGTAGGCCCATGTTATGTACTGTAAGGTCTCCCCTGAGCCTTCTTTTTGCCAGGCTGAATAACCCCAGCTCTGCCAATCTGTTGTCACAGGAGAGGTGCTCCAGCCCTCTGATTGTCTTCTTCACCCTCCTCTAGACCCACTCCAAAAGTCCCATGTACATCTTAAGTGAGGGGCCCCACAGCTGGATTCCAGCTGGGGTCTCATGACAGCAGAGTAGAGAGGGGCAGAACCACCCTACTGGCCTTGCTTCTGATGCAGCCCAGGACAGGGCTGGCATTCTGGGCTGTGAGTGCACTCTGCTGGGTCATGTTGAGCTTCTTGTCAACCAACACCCCCAGGTCCTTCTCCTCGGAGCTGCTCCCAACCCATTCTCTGCCCAGCCTGTGTTTGTGCCTGGGATTGCCTTGCCTCAGGTTCTGGACCTTGCATTTGCTCTTACTGAACTTCTCGAGGTTCCCGTGGGCCTGCCTCCCAAGCCTGTCCAGGTGCCCCTGGATGGCATCCCTCCCCTGCAGCAAGTCGATGGCACCACAGCTTGGTGCTGTCAGCGACCTTGCTGAGGGTGCACTGCACCCCAATGTCCGTGTCACCAGCAAAGATGTTGAATTTCTTTGGTCCCAGTGCCAGCCCCTGAGCCATGCCACTCATCACCAACCTCCACCTGCAATTATGAGCCTTTGGCTGCAACACTTTTAGTGCAACCGTCCAGCCAATTCCTTGTCCACTGAGTGGTCTATCTGTCAAATTTGCACCTCTCCAGTGTAGAGATAAGGATGCTGGGTGAGACAGTGTCAAGATGTGAGTCTTCTGCACCTTTCCATATCACAAACTACCACCATTCATTTTTACTCTATCAACAAAACATCTATTTCTGCAATTTTTCACTAAATGATGACTGAATTACACAGGCGAGTGATGACTAAATTACACAGACAAGTGGAGGGACCCCTGGTTATCCATTAAGTGTGGATAAATGCCAACTGTCAGAGGTGTTTTAAATATCCATAGGTGATTACTACTTTTAAAATTAAAATTAAAATTTAAAAAAAATTAAAAATACCCATTAGGGCACGCAAAGCCTGATCTGCAGATGGTGAAACTCTGACTAGTTTCATTGCCCACTGTAACCCCTAATTCTAATTTAATAGGGCAGCCACATAATTAAATTGTGATTAATATAATTTATTTAAGATTAAGAAGCATGTGTGTACTGAATATGAAATATATAAGCTTCTAATGAGCAGCTGCTACTTAATTTTATTGTCTTAGCATGAACTCAAGTGAATGATATCCCAAGCAGAAAATATCTCATATTGAAATTTCCTCAGAGAAACACCAAAATGAACACTAGTTCTTTCAGTGGTGTTAAATGAATGTTAAGCTAACTAGCATATTTCACAAGTGTTTAATTTGGACATACATAAATCTCAAATGTATTCTACAAACCAGAATTATTCAAAAATATGATGTGGTGGAAGGTAATGTAAAAGATGGACTGAGAAGCATGATTTGAATAACTAATACAATGAAATATCAAATTATCATTGTAGTTCTTCTCTCCTCAGATCATTTATCAGAGTGTGTCTGTGCACTAAGCTGGAACTCCACTCTGTTAAACCTGCCAATAAGTTGACCTGAATGGCAAATAACTGAAAAAGACACATCCTATAGATCTAATCTCATATATGGATTTAATTTCACATATGGCTACATATACAGCTTTTGTCTCACACTTTTTTTAAGTTATTTTTTTAATTTGATGCAAACAGTAACCCGTTACCCATAGAGGAGATGCTCAACAATGTGCCAGAGAGGCTCTGCCCTCTTCTCAACCACTGTTGAATAATCACCAGTTCAGAGAAATTCATACTGTGACTGTTTACCTGAGGTAGCATGTTTTGGTACTAATACTTCTTTGGTACTAGTTTGAGGGTTTGTAGAACAGAGGGAGGAAGTGTACATGCCCTAAATAACTGTCCCTGTGTGGAAAATAGTGTTTGGAACACAAGTTAGTAGTCCATTTTCATTTTGCTGTTAAATGGAAAAAAAATCTATTTGATATCCTTTGAAATAATTCAGAGGAACCATGTTTCTTGTTATCTGAAAATAGAATACAGATCCAGGTGCATCTTTCCCATTCTGCAGCTTATATTTGGTGGAATCTTCTGGGCATACTGCCAAATCATAGTGGTACACACACTTGAAAAATGCCATTTTTCATCCAAGTTATTGGCACAGAATCCAATAACTGAATGTCAGGAGACCACTGACTGTGACAAGAAGCACTGAGGCTAAAGATTTCTGGGTGACTCTGGTACACTTGGCTGCCCTTGTAGAAAAACACCCATGTTGCTGCTAATACCCAGCTATTTCATTGCTAAGAACAACATTTCTCTCTCTAAATATCTATTTTTTATTTTACAAGTGAAAGTCACTGGATTCACGTATCAAATTATCGCCTCTGCTTGCACAAGAAATAGGGAGAGACCTGTACTCCTCACCTCTAAGCACATCATGAGGCAGAGGTTGGAGCTGCACCACCAGCCTCTAATCAACAGTGTTTGCACACCCAGGATTGCCGTCTTGGGGAGCCTGCTGAGAACAACAGAAAAATCGGTTAAACATATTTCCCTTTAACAGAGGCTGCAAATTAACTTGCTATAAGACCTGCTTTTCATTTTCCCCACAGAAGATGAATAATATTAGCAGAAGTTTACAGTTTATTTCAGGACAACATGCTAAAATTGCTGTTCGTACACATGGTAAGTGGTAGCTGTCTATGTTGTTTTGTAACATCCTGTACCAGGACAGAACAGATGATCCCTGATTCAAAAAATATTCAGTCAAGTATAGGTTATGACACAATAAATAGAACAGCAAATTGACAAATAATGAAACAATATTGGCCCATGCCAGTAGCCCTACCATAGCAGAAGCTCTGCTTTACAGTGGTTTTTCCCAAGGAGAATAATGCTTAGGAGAATAATGTTTCAATATGGCATCTAGAGAAAATTAGTATCCTTTGCACATACTTTTGGATTGCCTATCAAGGGTAAGGGGCTGTGTAGAAGTCAGCCATAGAAATGTTCATTTCAAATTTGAACAAGGAGATGATGAAAGGGCAAGTGCTCAGGGCTGATTAGAATCAAAAACAGGTAGGATGGCAGTAGGCTGAAAGAATGCTTAAGACATCAGCTTAAGACAAAGACAGAAATGGCAGCAAGGTAAGGGTTTGCAAAGGAAGGGCTCTGTACTTGGTAAATGGACATCTGATCTAGCTGGACAATGTTAAGTGTTTGCTAAAGCAGGTTTTATTGAACTGGCTGAGATATGATGATAAGTGACTGTACTGGGTAGTTGGTAAGAGGTAGTATCTCAAAGGACAGAGGATGTATATTTTTAATATATATCTTACAATAAATAGATCATATTTATTTTGAAATGCTACATAGCTTGCCGCTGAGAAGTAAGCTCTTAAGCATGTTCAAGTTTAAATCTAGTTCTAAAAATACTCAGATTTTTAATTCCCAGCAAAGTTAAATTGCAATATGTGTAACTTATAATAAATGAATGCTGCAGAGTGATACCAGGAACCAGCTGGAAGTGGGAGCTAACAGACATCACACTGACTGAGAAAAAAAATGGGGAAGTGCTACCTCATGATGAGATTTCAGGGAACAGAGTTAATGTTTGAGGCAGAGAAGAACTCACAAACAGGATTAACAGTATTGCAGCTAATGAGACTTTGGTGCAACAATGATACTCAGCTAGGATTTTAAAGGACAGGTCTTGGGCAGAGAAGGAGATTTGTAGGTCATCTGTATTGAGAGGATAATTGAATTTGTGCTCTGTTGACAAGATTAAACAGAGGTAAGTTATAAAGATGAGTGAGAAGGGAAGCAAGGACAGACATTTGAGATCCCCACTGAGAGCTAAGGGAAGGCAAAGACATGCTTCTGACAGACGTGCTGCAAAGGGTAAGAAGACCAAGGAACACCAGATAAGAGAAAGTGCAGTTTCAAGAAAATACTAGAACTGCCTCGACGAAAGTGGAGGGCATATCCAAGGATGGAGTGTTTTCCTTAAAATTTTGATTAAAAGACATTGCACATTAAGCATGTCTGAAGATGAATGCAAGGGGAAGAAGGCATCTTTGATGGAACTGAAATGTGTGACTTGAGATTATTCAGTAAGCTTGGAGATTACAAGAAGAAAGAAGATAGAACAGTAGCTGAAGGAGCAGGGAGAAGTAAAGAGTACTTTTACTATGGGAAAAGTAATAAACCTTGCAGTAGGAGGTGGGAAAAGCACAAGGAAAGTGAAAATACTTGATGATAAAAAAGGGAAAAAACAACACTTTGAGGAGATTGTGGTGAGACATGGAACAGAGCTCCTATGACAGTGCAGGTATGAAGAGCAAAAAGTAGAAGAGAAACTTAGGATGGGAGGGAGGAAAGAATTGTGAATAGGAATGGAAGTAAGATGAGAAAGATCAGGTTGTATGACTATTTTTTCCCTTCATGTTGGGATACTTTATGAAAAGAAGAGCCATAGTTTTGAGAAACAAATCAAAGATGGCAAAAGAAAGAAAGGGGACAAAGATAAATGTCACTATAGATATGAAAGTAATCAGAAAGGTATGGTTGACTTGGCAAAGAGATTTATCCAGGTTAAAGAAAAGGGGCATTATGGAAAGAACTGAAGAGCTGGTGAAACTGGAGGTAACTGTGAAAGAGGAGGAGCTCAAAGGGAAAAGAATAAAATAGCAGAAAGACAAATACTTAAGAGGGAAGGAAAACCATGGGCAGAGGACAAGCAGGTTAGAAACAGTCATGTTGTATTGTGCTCCTCATGACCCAGAAACCAAATCCGCCTCTGTGCACATTTCTGTCAGATAATTATAATGAAGTTTTTGTGTTTCTATATCAAGGCTAATGAGTTGTTGTGATGTTGGCATCCAGATTCTTAAGAAATGTGCTGATACCATTTGTTCTTTTGGCACAGGCTCAATTGTGCCCTTCTGGCACAACTGGTAAGGGCCACTTTCCATCAATGGGAATGAGGTAGCAGGTTGTTTATATAGGATGGTTGTCCAGGGAATAAAGCAAAAAGGCAGGATCTTTTCTCCTGTGTTAGGATTAGCTCCACAGCAACAGCATGGCAGAGATTGCAGTTAGAACAGCTTAATTCCTACCAACATAAGGGTCTTTGTTGTTTAGATGTTTATGTGGATGGAAAAAACAATTTATTAAATGTAATGCTTCTCATAAAAGGAAGAATTCCTGGCCCATATTTTGCCAGTTGCCCTTATCTCTCACAGTTTGAATTGACAGTGTGATTTGGAGAACAAAACTGCTGTAGGTGCAGAAAGCAGACTTTGCTGTTTGTCCAGAGAATCCTGTTTCAGCAAGGCTTCCACCTACCAGGGATCCACTGCTATGGCTGGTCACATGTCTCTTCTACCCTTTTGTGTAGTTTCAGTGACCTTTATCATGTCCCTTTATTCCTAAACTTGCTTAGCTGGGACACCAATGACCAAAAGTGGATTGTTCAGGCAGAACCAAGGTAGACAAGGTACCACAGATGCTTAACATTTTCCTAAAGCAGGTAATTTATGTAGAATTTTTATTCAAAGAAGTAAACTGTAGGAATTAAAAAAAAAAAATCTGGGTTAAAGTGTCATGAAAGATCACTTAGATGAGTGATACAGACAAGAGCAAATTAAGCCCCTCTGCTTAGAGAAGAGCATTTAGAGGGTGCTTCCTGTGACAGAAGATAGCTTCCTTACTTAAAGATGAACAGTCAAGGTGTTTTGAGTAGCAAGAAGTTCTCAAGACCATGTTTCTGGAAAAGTATTGCAGGTCCTGTAGTAAAGATGTGGAGTTCAACCTCCATTTAGTCTTTTCTAATGCAAATACATGAGAGGAGTTAACCCTGACTGAGAACATTGGGCTTGATCTCTTGTAAAAGGAGCACAGCAATGCCTAAGCTTTTTGTACAGACGAGCCAAGTGCTAATTCACTCTGTATTACTTTCTGATGCTACTGTGGGCTGCTGTTAAGAGACAAAATTAGTCTAGACAATTATTTATTTTAAAATGTCCACCTTTGTGTTTCTGTCAATGTGTAATGTAGTATCACTGTTAACATTTGCCCCAGGCGAATTCAGTAAAGTAATAGGAGTTGCTTCACAGCATCAGCAGCTCTGGATTTTTTCTCAGAAATAACAAAATGCCAGAAGGTATGCGTGTCAGGAGACTTTCAGTGGAGGTCTGAACACTGCATATTAGGTACTTTTAGGTGTGGTGTAAACTCTGCCCCACTCACCTAACCACTCAGATGGGGAAACTACAGGTATGTAGGATATAGCATTGGTATGCAGCCTCAAAATGGGGCTGTGTGATGAACCAAGGCCACATATATTATTTATGACATCTGTGAAACCAGCTGATGGAAATATTTAATAAAAGATATAAGGTGAAAAGGTGTCATGAGAAGCTTCCATGATGCCCAGAAAAATGAAAATGTACTTTTCATGTTACATCCATGAATTATAAAGGACAATAAATCATAATGAATTAGTTGATAAAACAAGCAAAGGTTTCTGATAGTCTGCTACCAAAGTACAGCACAAACATGCTATCATTATACAGACAAGTAGTGCCATGGCCTTCCCAGGGAACATTTTTATGATCAGAGGCCACTCTTTTACACTGAAGACAACTCAACAGTACATTAATACATAGTATACCAACAAAATGTGTGTCTTATTTTGCTATCATATTTTCTGTCTATATATTAATATAGTATATATTTCATCTTCTGTTTAAAGTGGTAATATTTTAATGTTCTGACTTAAAGCAGATCTTCATATGTTTGGTACTGAGTGCATTAAAATACATATTCCTGGGATAAACCAATGGAGATATGTGGATCATTCACATCTGACTTTCTTTGCTGTTACACTTTTTCTGTTCTTACCCCTGTGCCCTTGAGTCTATCTCATACAATCATAGGATCATTCAGTTTGGAAAGGATCTTTAAGATCACTGAACCCAACAGTTAAACTAGTACTGCCAAGGTCACCACTCAACCATGTCCCCAAGCACCACGCATGCATGATTTTTGAATACCTCCAGGGATAATGACTCAACCACTTCCCTGGGCAGCCTGCTCCAATGCTTTACCACCCTTTCAGTGAAGAATTTTATCCTAATATCCAATCTAAACCTTTCCTGGCACAACTACAGACCATTTCTTTTCACCTGGGAGAAGAAACCAATCCCCACTTCAGTACAACCTCCTTACAGGTAGTTGCAGAGAACAATAAGGTCCCACCTGAGCCTCCTTTTCTCCAGGTAAACAACCCCAGCTCACCCAGCTGCTCCTCATATGACTTGTGCTCCAGACCCCTCATCCACTTCACTGATTTTCTTTGGATGCATACACTGTGTCAGTGAGCAGTTTGCCATCTAAAATGCAGGTAACACAACAGCCAGATTTCACTCTTGCCTTGAACTTAATATCACAGAGTATCACCCTGGATTTGCATCCTGCTGAATGTCTCAGGGGCAGGTGTGCTCAGCTCCAGGACGGAGGGAGTGCTGTGCAGCTGCCCCTGGTTTATAAACATCCCCTTTCCCTTGCCTTCAACTGGAGTTCAGACACTCCTTTGATTCTCTGTCATCCCAGGCTGTCTCCCCACTGGGCAGCTTTCCTCAGATGAAAGACTCATTAGATCAATGCTTTCTTGTCCCTTGCTTCTGCAGTCTCTGTCAGATCTCAGAAAAAGTGTTCATCCTGTCTACAGCCTGACTGTGAGGGTAGGTCACTTAGGGTCTCCTTTCAAACAACAGCAGGTCCTGCCCTGGACAACTTCTCTTCTCATCAGCAGCATGAACAGCTGCAGCAAGGAAAATGGAAAAAAACCCTTCTCATAGCTCAGAAGCACACAAGGAGAGCACAGGTGTAGCTCACACCAGGCCGTTTGGTTGAGAGTCACTCGGGAAGGGGAGGTATTTTTGAAACACTTGCACAGGACCACCGAGGTCCTTTATAAGCAATTATGAAGACAAATGACCTCACATTTGTTCCCATTCAGTGTCCTGTGGCTTCTAGATGAAAAGATGTGGATGAACAGTTGGAGTGAGCCTATGCTGCAGCCAACATCAACCTTTCCAAACAGCTCAATGGGCAAGTGGCAGCTTGAGTGCAAATCAGAACAGCCTGAGGGCAGCCCTAATTTCCAGCAATGCAGCCAAGCGATGGAAAGATGGAAAAAGAAATCCAAGGAAAGCGTTGGTGATAATCCCTGGGACTGAAAGATTTGGGTCAAACTCTAAACTAGAGAACTACGCAGAATCTACTTCATTTTGGTTGCTGTGGCAGGCCTCCAACTCCTTCTGCATATCTTACTGCTTTTTAGTAATTTAGGATAAATGACATAAGAAGCAAAATTAAAACAGACACCTGTAAAGGATCCTTGAAAGACATGAGGGATGAATAATGCTGGAGAGGATTCTGAAAGCTAAGATGGATGAGAGGAGAAAAATTAAGATGGAAGGTGGGGAAGGATGCTTGCTTTCTGACTTGAATATCTTGTGAAAGAGGAAAAAATGAAAATCTAGAAGTAAGAGGAAGTAAGGTAAAATGGAGCCTTGAAATAATGTCTTTCAGAGCGGGTATGAATAGCTATGAATAATGCATCACTAATTACAAGGATGTAAGTGCAGCCATGCATCCACTCTCAGGCACGTCTATTGGAATTTAAAGGGAAATGGGAAATGTGATAATACGTCTATTTCTATCAGAAACCACGTCTAGTGCTGCTGTTTTCAGGGAGAGCTTTCTTTCACGGAGATCAGTTCCTTCCCTTTATGTGGCAGTGAAGCCATAAACGCCTGTGAACTGGTAATCTGTTTCCATGGAAATGAATGGGATGTCACAAATGTAGCGCTACGACTTCATTTCAAGATAGAGTACCAGGAGAAGATAGGCTGCAAAGGAGGGATATCAGGTTATTTCAGGTTCTTGTGACTGCCCAGTGTAAATCTCCTTTCTTTGGGCAGACAATGGAGAGCAGAGGGAGAGTTAAACTGCACTGAGTCATCCTTGAGGTTGCTTGGGTGGGAGATGGGGGTTGTGATTATGATTATTCCTCGTCAGAAGACTCCTCTTGTGAAAGAAAAGCAATTGGTTTTTCATTGTTTGTGTCTTAGTTACATGTTTTCAATTTGTTGCAAGAGTTACGTCCTTGTGTACTAGAATAAAATAAGTTAATAAACTAATTTTGGTGAGAAAGTGAAGAAACTAAATGTTAGAAAATGTAAGTAAATGTAAGAAAGATTTCTTTTTTCGACACTAGAATATTTTTATTACTTTGTATATACCAGTTTTTCAATATATAAATCCTGGAGCAAAAGATCACCTCTTTTCATTCTATTGACTAGCACAGATATCTGAGCCTTCCTTTGAAAAGCAGTAAGTAGTTTACCAACAAATCCAGTTGTTTTACAGGGCACAGTTGTTCACTTGCACCTTTTCTGTTTTCTTATTAGACTGTCTTTTTCCTGACACTTACATTTGAAGCCAAGATGATATTCTCTAATCTCTTTCTATTTCAGTGTGCTGTTTATCTGTTGTGTTTACACAGCGTATTGGACCATGTTTGCGCTGGCCATTTTTCTTTTAAAAGTTAGAAGCAAGGGGTATTCAATACCTAAAAAGCTTTTTTAAAACCAAAGAATATTTATTCTGGAAAAAAACCTTTCCTTTTAAAGTCTGCCAGATTTTTTTTTAACTGTATTTTTTAGATCTTTGAATCCCCAGGCATTTTCCTGCCCTGGCATTGTCTTTTAACAACTGTTAAGTGTTTGCTGAGAAGTGGCTTATCTCAGTCCATTCTTGTCTTTCTGCTTGTTTTTTGATTGTTTTTTTTTTTCACTTCGCATTTCCAGGTAAACTAAGCCAATGCAGTCTCATAGTGAGCAAGGCGAGAACTAGGTCAACACATTGTGTTTGTAAACCTTTACAGAACTCTTCTAATTTTGTCACAGACATGGGAAAGGCTTGACGTTTACCTCCTTCCTCTGTAACCTGTTAAAAGACC
This sequence comes from Chaetops frenatus, assembly GCA_013400775.1. Classification (NCBI taxonomy): domain Eukaryota; kingdom Metazoa; phylum Chordata; class Aves; order Passeriformes; family Picathartidae; genus Chaetops; species Chaetops frenatus. The sequence continues at coordinate 345,790 of VZTR01005369.1, read as the reverse complement.
AGCTGGAATATTAGAGTGTGACATTACAAAAGAAGTTTCTTGAATGTTGCCCTGTACCAGGTAGGCAAGGAAACAGAGCAAGGCAGTGAGCTTACTTAGCCAGCCACAGCCCTGTCTTGGGAGAGAAGGATAAAACTGTGACCTCTTCCTTGATGACTTTCCCCACCTCAGATCTTTCAGAATAACCAGATCTTTCAAAAAATTTGGCAGCTGAGTAATTTGTCCATTGGCAAGGAGAAGCAGCCCTTGACAAGCCTTTTTTTTTAGTTCTATTATTGAAAAACGCCAAGGAGCTGATCAGATATTTGGCTTTGACAGTGTTACTGCACTTTTCAAACATTTTGAAGTACAAAACANAGTTCTATTATTGAAAAACGCCAATGAGCTGATCAGATATTTGGCACTTTTCAAACGTTTTGAAGTACAAAACTATTGGACATCAGGTGTCAAATTCTAGAAATGCCGTTGTTTACCTGGACTGAAATCTAGTTACTTTCTGATGCATTCAAGCCTCTTGATGAGAATTCTGTTTCAGAGGGGTATTTTGACTGTATGTTGTTGAAGGAGAACTTAGAACATTCGTTATCTTCAGTGAAAAGGCGTTTTGATGCTATCACTTGCGATAAGTAAATGAATAATAGGGAAGATATTCCCTTTTTTCCTGTGGCCGTCTGGATCATTAGCTTGCTCAACCCACTAACAATTGTTTGCATCATAATTGACTCAGTAATAAGTTTTTTCTGCCTATGTATAAACATTTCAGATGTAGGCAGGATGCTAACACAAAAAGAAACAATGATACTAATAGATCGTCTGAATAAAAATAGATGTTTCAGGCTCCCAGGTAATTACTTATACTGATGGCGAGTCATGTATTATTCACAAATAAGAAAGCAACAGAAGAGACCACAAACATTACTGAGGAGATACCAGAACTTCATGAAAACATTTTAAGAAATCCTTGAGGAGTAATTTGAGATAGAAGATTGAATTTCAGAGTATTATTCCCAGACAATCCTGCTGCCAGGCAAGTGCTATATACACAATCTCAGCATGTCAGTATAGATGAGAAGCTGCCCTTCCCTTCTGGCACCGTGATAGTTTGAAGCTCTTGTGCCTCTAAAAGCCTGCATCACCTGTAAGAGCAATTAGAAGGGATGTGGACTGGATGGATGGAGACCATTAGAAGTGAGTGCATCTGTACTACTTCCCCGAACATCCATTTGGTCAACAAATTAAAACCAAAAGCATGGCATTAGCCAAGCCCTCCTATTCTGTATGTGTTCATCTCACAAAGCAGTATCCCAGGCTTCCCAGTCACGGACTCCTACTTCTGTCGTTTGTTTTGGTTTTTATTCCTGAATCACCAATTTGTTTGCAGGCCCCATTTTCCTTCCCTTTCAGTTACTTTGTTACTTTTTGACAGAGGAAAATGTCTGCTGTCACACTGCATTTGCAATTGAAACCCCTGGCTTGAGAACTGATGAGCTGCTTTTCTTGCATAATTTCCCTCCTATGGTCTGTGCTGTAAATAGAAGGAAAAAATAGCAATCTATGCCCTGTGGTCATGGGAGTCATTATTTTTATTTATTTTTGCAGAATATCTGCAGATAAACAGTGGGAAATCTTTTACCATGTAATCATTTAAAATTACATCAATTTAAATATGACGGCATTGCTATGTTTTGTTTAACTGCCAACTCCAATTAAACATTGTGCATCTTTTATTACTCAGATTTCTGGGGTTGCAACAATGCGTGGAATCTGTCCAGTTTTAGAGAGAACTCTATATTACAAGGTTATTATGAATCATCTTGCCCTGTCTGGGATCAATTTTAAATTTGAGTCCACCCCATAGTGAATTTTAATGCTGATACTAGTCTTAGAACATTCTGATTGTGATTTGCTCTCTAACCAGTTCTTTCTTTTCAGTTTTTAATTCTCCTCAGTCTGTGAAAGCATCTCGCATTCCTTAATTTAGGGCTTAACTTCCAGCTTGATGTAATGCTTGTAGAGAATATCTTACCAAATTCTCCTGCTATCGTTTCCATAAACTCAGCTGATGGGGTAGGTGGCAACTGAAACTTGTGCTGTGTGTAAAGAAAGGCTTAATCACTTGCCAAAGAACCACAAAACCAGAATAAGATGTGAAAGAATATATTAAACACTTAGCTGCCATGTAAATACACCAAAACAACTTCCTAAGAAGGAAGACAAAAAAATAAAAAAACTTCCAGATCAGTTTTTGTACTTTTGCCTTACTTAGAAAAAAGACAACATCCTTAGCAATCACTTATTTGGTAAATTATTCTAAGGCATTTCACTGATGTCTCTGCTTGATGCAGTGATGGACCAGATACTCTCATGTGTGCAAACTGCCATTTTTCCACTGAAAGTAAAGGTAGATCACTGGGTAATTTAATCAAATTCGAATGGGCAGCCCATTATCTGATTGAAAAAGTGATGACAATATTACCCAGTCATTACACAGGATTAGTATTTTTAAAGATAAAAAATTAATGGAAATTGAGTAAGAGAAGAAGAAGTGTATCATCTGAATGTCTTCATGTTGGACACATGACTTGGACACAGAAACTAGGTTATTCTCTATTGGTGACCTTCCAATGCAGTGGAAAGGGGAGAGTTTGTGGAGTGAGTCAGAATAAACTTGTGACTTTGAAGCTCTGAATTCCTCTTAGGAGGAACCAGAAATAGATATCTTGACCAAATTAGGTGGCAAATATTCATACTCCCCAGAGAGATTTAAATTGTGTTTGTGGAGCCTAGACTGTGTTCATTTGGCATTAACTTTCTTCAGCAGTGAAAGATACAAATCTCTTCACAAGCTTAAAAAGACAACATCTCAGCTTTTTTATTTAAATAATCCTACAAAACTGTCAGACTGTCTGACATGGAAATTTTGCATTAATAAATTTTGAGATACTAAAGAACCTCAGATCTCTCTGGATTATTTATTCAAGCTTTAAACAAAGAAACAAAAGTCAATGGCTAGGAGATGCCAAAACTGTTATTTCCACATAAGCAACCACATAAAATCCTGACTGCCTGCAGATTTAAATCATTATACATTTCCTTCCTTCCTTCCTTCTTCCCCATGATTTGCTGCACAGGAAGCTCTTTGAGGGAGTAAGCAACCAATGTCAACATTGATCGCCAATTGTGTGAAGAGTTTTGGGCTAAAACTCAGGACACCAAAGATTTCTTTTAATTGCACATTTTACCACATTTAGTTCTATGTTCAGGGCATTGTACAATTGCCTTTCCCTACCTTGGGCAATGAAGAATCTCTGTTAGGCAGAAATCTTCTACATTACAGAGGAAAAAATCAGATATCTCTGTTTTTCCAGATCTGACTACATGTTAATAAATTACCTTTAATTTGCATTCCAGGTGAAAAGCTCAGCAGCTCTGTCTGCTCTGTGATTTAAAAACCTGATCCAAAGGTAGCCAGGGTGGCTGTTGTTGCTGCTCATGATTAAGTAACTGCTGTTAGATATTAATCTCACTTTGACTTGAATGTGTTAGAGTCAGACCGCAATGACAGCAGGATATCTTCCAGGGGAACTGCAGAGACTTTATTTATTGATCTAGAAGCAGAAACAATCTAGCAGGTCGTTTTCTGCTACTGCTGCGTTCTTCCTCACAGATAGTGGTGACAGACAGGAGGCAATCTCTTTGCAAGATCATTTCCCCTGATTATTGCTGGCTTTTTTGCCAGCATCACTTGCATTTCCTTCCTTGTCCTTTTGACTTGTAAGAAAGCTGCCACTGGATTCCTCTTTAAAAACCAAGAACGTGAAGAAAAAGGCAAAAATTACTTCAAGCCTTCTGAGGTTGGTAGACTAAATAGGGGAAATAGGCCAGAAAGCAGATTTTATGATGCAATAGCCACACTCCTATTGCTCTTCAATCTATGCTTGGCCAAGAGCTTTTAGATACTGAAAGGGAAGCATAGAAGTCCTTCTAAATATTTTGAGGCAGTTCCTATGTTTGCATATCTCCTTCCTCATACCCTTAGCAGGAAGAGACTAGTGGCATTTCTGTGAACATTCATGACTGCAGTAAAGACTGTTGGTGTGGAGGACAGTGTGGCAGGAGACCCAGGAGCAACTAGAAATGTAAATGAATCCACCAAAGGGAGACACGCAGTTGTGCAAATCTTTCTAGTTTCAGAATCTTGAGGTGTTCAGCTAGTTCTTCAAACATCATTATTCTCAAAAGAATTGTAAAAAGCTGTAAATATTGCCAATTCCAAACACCTATAAGATCAGGCAAATGCTTTGCTTGTCTTTTTTACTTGCTTTTGTCATGGGTTTGTTCGATCCCGGGCGGAAACACCATTTAATGTAGCGGTTTCACATTCACCTGCTCGCCTGCTCACACCAGGCGAGAGTGTAGTGTAGTGGTTTTATGAGAATAAGGATTAAGAGAAATGCAAAACAGGCCTAAACTTCAAAGATAAAAATAGTTTATTAACAAAAAACAACAGAATCAAAATCAACCCCCAGGTGGTTTCTTCTTCCTCCCCCCAGCCCCTCACCCATGATGGTTCCTTTCTCCCACCTCATTTATCTTCCTTTACCACCATCCTTCTCACTAACAACACAGAGAAACAAACTTAGAAAACTCCTGGTCAATTTACCACTCTTGAAATAGGCTTTCATCAGTCCAATTGGAAGAAGAGTCTCTCTTTTCTCACCATGGAGATTTTTTTCCCACAAGACACATAAGTCTCTTGTAGAATCCATATCACTGTGAACTCCCGCCCAGAAAGGATATTAGTT
>VZTR01005369.1:250364-340328 GCA_013400775.1 Chaetops frenatus | reverse complement strand
GGGGGGGGGAAAACCCGGCAGGGTCCCGGGGTCCCGGCCACAGCCCCAGCACGGCCCGGAGCGACCGGCCCGGGCCATGCTGGAGTTACCTTCCCCGCGGGCGGAAGTCGAAGAGGGCTTCCAACTTCCCGCTCCTAAAAAATGTAAGCTTCGCAAAGACGCCTCTAATTTCAAGTGGCTACATGAAGTGCCCATCTTAAAATTAGCCAATCCGTGGGCTCCTCACCTCTGCTGGAAACTGTGTCCCGGCGGAAGTAGGAAAACAAAGAACCCCCCCAGGAAGGAGAAAAAAAGTTGTTGTCCTTTAAACCACAACAGCTTTGTAGTTTTAAAACTTCAACAATTCAAGCAGTGTTACCTTAGAACGCCTCTTTAGAAGGTCAGACTAGAAATATTTCTTTTTAAAAGAAAGGTGAAGCCCTTTTGGATATATGATTGATTTGGGATTTGATTGGCAGGACTTGGTGTGAAAAAACTGGCTGTGAACCTGTGGTGATTGGCCACAGGATGTCAAAGGAAGAGGCCACCTCAGCTATGCAAATCATGTTTCCCTTCCCCTTCTGCAAAAAGTGAACATCGTTACAAAGTTCAGCTCTGAAGATACAGCCTCTGCTCTAAAAGCATGTATGGTAAATGTTCACACATAAGGTTTAGGTACAGTTTCTTGCTTTTTTGTAGTGGTTGCATTCTGTGCTGTTCTTTGTGATATAGAAAGAGTATTCATCCTGGATGCACACACTGGAAAGTAACAGCTAGGTTTGGATAGCAAACTAGACTAATCTAAACAATTGTTCATCTTAAATTTGTTTTCATCAAAGTATTAACAAATAGAAGGTCACAAAACAAACCAAAAGAACAAAACCCACCAGTCTATAGTATTATTATTGGAAACCCTATAGGACCATGGATATCCAACACTGGATTTCCAATGCACACTGAAAGAGATGTTCCTTAGTGCACTCAGCATGGTGTAAGCTATTGGAGCTAAGCAGAAATGGACAACAAATATTTTCATCACCTTTGCTGACCAAGTACATTCTGGTTTAGTGTGTTAGAGTGAAATAAAAATGACACATTCTGCAGCACAAATAACTTCTTGTTTGTAATATGTCTTCTTTATGTTCTCAGTATTTGCTTTGCATAAACATCTGCCACAGCTCAGCAACCACGAAACACAGAAGATATGGATTTGCTGAAGACATTTATTGCCATGTGACACTGATGAGCTTTTAAATCACATAAGAGTCATACAAGAAGCAAGAAACTGGAGGAAAAACCTTTGAACAAAAAATGCATATTTTTCATTTCACCAGCTTTACCAAATGGACCAATATAAATCTATTGGGTCAAAACTTTCAGGAAATAGAGCTGCCCAGAACTAATATACAAACCACAGTCATTCCAAATAAGAAAAGAGCCTGTCTCACTGGAGTTAAACTTTTTGTGAATGGATGTCAACTCAGCAAATAGTGATAGCCAAATCATTTAAGAACTCAAAGGGTTATGGATTTTACTAATAAATGCTGTTATTGGAATATTGCCCAAGTGTAATTTTTAAACCCAAAGCAAAAATAAAAACTTGCAATTCCAAATGTTTCAGGACAGGAGTAATTAGAAAAGATGCCCAGGATTCATGCAGCTCTATAAGAAAGATAAATAATTCAAATATGCATAAGGATCATAAATAAATTTTGGAAAAAAAGGAATCAAAAACCCATGGGCTTGATATCCTGTAATGCCAATTGACCATGATGAAAGACATGACCTGAACATCCAGTTTTGATAGCAGAGAAGGAAATTGCTCTCATCTTTCTCTACCTAAGACTATCAATCTGTGACTTCATTGCCAAACTCATGCCTTTTACCCTCTGTTCTCTCCTGAGGACAGAGAAAGAGATGGAGCAAAGGCAAGAAGCAGTGAGGATGAGGCTCTTGGGATGTAAGAACAATTTAATGTGGTGGTCCCAAAGTTTAAGCTGTTCGTTGTGAATCTCATTGACCACTCCTGCAGTTCTGTCCATAATCACTGCTTTGGCCTTGGGGAGAACTCCTGAACATCTGGAGGTATTCCAGGGGCACTTCATCCTCACCTCATCACACTGCTAAAACTTGTTAGGAATAACTTGATCAAACAAGGTTATTGTGGGCCTGCCTCTGCTGTCTATGGAGTTAAAGCCCTATTGACATCGAGGGAAAGAGGATCAAATGTTTTGTATTCTCTACAGAGTGAAGAGCTCCCAACAAAGAGTTCATGGTTCTGTATCTAAGAAGCAGGAAATTTGCATTCTGTCATAGATGCCTAAGGGTTCAAGATTCTGCCTTTATCATGTTTAATTTAGCACTTGCAACAGCAAAACAGATAAAGCTACGTAGTACCTCTGCAAAAATAAATAACTTTTTCAGTGCCAAGCCTTGAGCTCACTTTATAACATTTCTTTAGAAACTGAGATGGTTATCAACAACAGTGTTTATCAGCTCATGGAATTATAACAATCATGTGTCAGTGTGAACTCTGTTGGGCTCTGCAGTTTCCCTTAGGTTTGTAGGACTAGCCTTTTCTCAGCTTGGGACCCTGGAGTGAGGAAAATTACTGTGCTGATGGATAGTCTATTATTTTTGCAAATGCCAGTACAGGGCCGGCACTGTCTCTGATGTCCATAGTATTTGCCTGCAGGGCAAATGTCACTCTGGAGGTTTAGAGGATTTGCACCAAACACTCATTCCAGACTGAATGGACCCTGTATTGTGATCCACTGAAATGCAGCTGTGGTGAATCTAAAATGCATTTTGTTGGGGGCAGGGAAAGCAGGCAGGAATTCTGTCCCACTCTATAATGATCATAATTTATCCTCAGTTACAATGGCATCTTAGAGATTTTCTGCATCAGCATTAAGAACATGATAGAATTGTTGGCTGTTATTTTTATTAGCAAGACCAGACTGTGTGTGAGATAGAACAGAGTGCCAAATACTGTCAGACACATCAGACAAAGGCAGTGTTATTGTTCTATCACTTCAAAGTAGTCTTTGGAGAATTCAGGCATGTACTGATGATGGAAAACTAGACTGAATCAGGAACTGATATGAAGTCTGCTGTAATCCAAGCCAATACATAAGACAATACCAACTTCTGCTATCAGTTCTTCTGTGGCAAATGTGCTGGTATGTCAGGTGGAAACCAGACAGAGAAAATGAGAGAAAGCAACATTTTATTTAATAAAATTGACAACATAGTCTGTTATCTGTTATCATTATTAAACCGGGACTTTTTTTCTTAATTTTAGATAGTTTATGCCATTTTAATTAATGTGTTTCAAAACAGCTTATGTTCAAAACATAAGGTGCTAGATTAACCTTTAGGCTGTACACCATTAGGTATTGTACATCCCACTCAATATCCTTGTGTGCCTACTCTCCCTTGCCTATGTTCTGTTCCCAGGTGCTGCTCATAAGATGTGCATTCCTCTTGTGTGGCATTATGCTTCTTAAACCTCCTTTCGTGATCAAGTGGAAAAAAGGCTTCTGTGAAACAAAAATCCATAATGTGCACTTTCTAATGTGCCAGTTGGTGCTCTTGTGGATGCAGGAGGAGCACCCTTGGACAGTAATTTAAGGGCAAAATGTTGCCCAAAATGTCAAAGGTTTGACAATGTTGCTTTTTTTGTCATTAATCTTGGTATAAGACCAATAAATTATTTGTTTTTCAATAAATCTTCAGTTCACTCCAGGTGAAAGCCTGTAGGTTTAAAGCATCATACTTTAAAAATGTTACCAAAGCCATGCACCACCTGGTTGGAATCCAGTCACAATTTCTTCATTTGTGAGAATTGCCAACACCCTTCACACAGCACAGTCTGTTCTTGGCCATAGGGTTTCATTCCACAGCATCCCTCAATTACAACCCCACAGTGCAGGGAATCACACTTCTGCTGCTTCCAATTCAAATAAAGGCAAAATCCAGCGGACAGCTGGATGAAAAGAAAAATCTGATTTTTAAAGAACTTGAGAATCTTGTGTTTAAAATTTCAACTTGTTCTTCCTCCTTGCTGTGCTTATACAATACTCAACAGATGTAATTTTCCTGAATATTTTGGCACTCCTTATGAAACCCATAAAGCAGGTACTAGCAGACAGAGATCCTGGCACCCACATAGTGGGGTTAGATGATGAGAGTGAACAGAAGTTTGGATCCTCCTTCTTCTTGGAGAGAGTGCATCTCCAACTTTCATCCAGGCCCCTTTACCCAGGCCCCTGTCCCATCCTGGGTTTGGAATAATTGTCTTTTACACTGCTGGAGGAATACAGCACATGAGACTGAGGAAGCCTTTGAAGTGCTCTCCTGCACAATAAACAAGTCTCCAAAAAGAGGAGGAAAATTCAGGACAGTTTATGGGTTGTTTGGATTGTGCTTTCCCAGCAGAAGTGCAAAGAAGACCTGACCATAACATCCCTCAGGCAATTTAAAGTATGCATGGCCTGTCTCTCTTTTACAGCCTGCATAAGAGAATCAATGCTTCTAAAGAAAATCCCACCATTTTCCCTTATCTCCAGGGTTTCCACCTCCACTTACAGACTTTTGTCATCTGCAGATTGCAAGAGTAAGTTAATGCAGTGGAACCAATGGTTATGCAAATGATACCCTTGAGAGTAGGAAGAGTGGTTGAAGTGCTGTCCGTGTGCAAGGCAGAGCCATTGCCTAAAAGCCAGGAACCTTTTTCAGGATACATCACAAAATGGCAAATGTTTAACTTCACATTTCCCCTCCAAATTTTCACTATGAAAGCAACAGTGATAGAAATTACTTACAAGACAAAATATGAGGTTCCAGGGTAGAAAATTTGTCATCTGTATGAAGTATAATCTTGTACAAGTAGTGTCATCCTCATCTGTCACATTACTCTTCATCTTTGGGGAAAAAATGCTCTACAGATTGGTCTTTACTAAACAATCTTAGTTCCAGTGAAGAAAAGGCTGGAAAAGATGTTCTTGACTTCACTGGAAAATAAGCCTTGTATTTTTCATAGCATTCTGCTTATTCATTGAACCACCCCTCTCTCTGCAGTTCAGTGCCAATGACCTGCAGGGCAATAATTCCCTTAGAACCACAGAAGGGTTCAGGTTGGATGGGACCTCTGAAGGCCATTGGGTCCAATGTCCCTGATCAAGCAGGGGCACCTACAGGCAGTTTCCCAGGACCATGTTCATACAGGTTTCAACTGTCTCCAAGAGTGGAGGTTGCACAGTCTCTCTGGACAACCTATTCTGGTGCTTCAGTCACCCTCAGAGTGAAAAAGCATTTCCTGACATTCAGAGAGACTCTCCTGAGCTTCCATTTATGTCCATCACCTCTGGTGCTGTCACTGGGCCCCACTGAGAAGAGTCTGGCTCCATCCTCCTTTTATCCCTTTGTCATGTATTTACACACATTGATGAGATCCCCCTGAGCCATCTCAACTCGAGGCTGAACAGTCCCAGCTCTCTCAGCCTTTCCTCACAGGGGAGATGCTCCAGTCCCTTAATCACCTTTGCAGCCCTTCAATGGATTCTCCCCAGTAGCTCCATATACCTCTTGTACTCGGGTGCCTAGAGCTGAATACACTTCTATATGTGCACCAAATAAAATATTATTACTTAATAATTAAAAATCTTAATCTGTCCTGACATCCTTAATGCTTTATTATGATTTCTGTACAAGTTTTATATTCCCTGATTTATGGTCATATTTCATGGCATTTTCTTGCCAGGAAGAGTGAGGAGTACAGCCATTAACTGTTCTTTTTCTAGTGATTATTATCTGAAAAAATGTAGATATCCTATCTTCTGAGAGGCTGAATCTGCATGCAGGCCAGATCAAATCTGGGTTACTTGTATCCCTGTCAACTTAAATGAATCTCTTAACTTCTATTAAACCCTACAGCTTCTTACTTTGTCACAGTTCTGCATTGTGTTTGCATCTAGAACACCATGGGAAACAGCCACTGAATTATGTATCTCTAAGGCTTTCTGGGTCAAATAGGAGAAAGGAAGTTGCAAAAGAACAGCACATGCTGAAGGAGTACTGTAATAGCATAAAGGTTCCTTAATTTTTTTGAGTTCACTAAATCTTTGAAAATTATTTCCTTTCTATTAATTTTTAAAAGAAGAAATATTTAACCTCATTTTCTCTGCAGAAGCAATTGTTTTCAATGCTGTTTATGCCACATGGTGGAATCTACCCCAGGTACCCAAGATTCATGCTGGATGATGACTGAAGAAGGAGCTGTTTAAAACACAGTTGTTCTTTGTTTTAGCTGATTGTGATTTCCACCTTCTACTCCTTCTCTCGTAGAGAGCTTCTGTGCACAAATCCTTCCCATGGCCCCTAATAAGGGGAAGGTGGGACACAGCACTTCATTTCCTTCTGCTCCCAAGATCAAGGTCTTGGCACACCCACCTTGGAGAACCAGAAGCTGATGAGTCAAACAGAGAGTGTGAGGAGAAAGCAGGAACTCCTTTTGGCTCTTGTAGGCCTTTTGACATTATACCTATGGGAGACAATGGAATATCAGTGCTTTTTTTCCCCCCAAGGACCTCCCATGACTACAGCAGCATGGAAAGAGAGAGACATGGGGAGTTATGGACTCCCTGCTACCTGGTCCCTTTTGAAGCTTTTCATAGTGATGAGCCTACATTTCTGCAGATCTTCTATAATCTTCATGGCAAATCTTAAAGACCCACCCAGGGTCTTCTTATGCCTGGTGCAGAGTAGAAGGCATTGTCCTCAAGAAATTCTTCTGTTACACACAATCATTTGGGACATAGCTCATACTCTATTTTCTGTGGAAGCAGTCCCCATTTTTCCACAGGAAGGGCTTAAAATGAAATCAGTAACTTTTCTGCAGAGACATGAATCCCTTAAAGCCCAAAGGAGCGGATTGTTTGCAGTCACATCATTAAATAAACACCATGGAGTAAAACCAACAGATGTGTTTATTGTCTTGTTTTCCACTGACTGTAGAAGTAGAACGTGAGAAAAACTTCCAAGGCAGTAATTGTAAAATAATCTATAAGGGGATGAACCAGAAAGAAAACAAAAGTAAGAGAGTTGTGTAAATCCAGAATATTTTGTTCTCAGAATAATTGTGTGCTTTACTCAGGTGCAAGCTGAGCCCTGGTTGGTTCCTGGGAAGCAGCTCTCCTTTTCATCCCTGCTCCCAAGCTTGGTGCAGTGGAGCTGGCCCAAGATCATTGCATGCAGCATCCTTGTAGCCCTAATGTCTTTGTTCTGCTCTCCTGGGGCTCTGCCGAGCTGCTGCAGCCTCTTTGATGTTGGCAGCCCAGAAAGCATGAAGGCTCTTACTGAGCAAGGAAAATAGAGGGTGAAAAACTCTCAAATAACACAGCTGAAGGGAAGAACCAGAAAAGGGGTAAAAGAGGGCAAGTAAGGACAAGAATAAGGACAAGGAAAAAGCCATTGGTCTTCCTTGCCAGCAGAAAGGAAAAAAACCTGTTACCAGAGACAAGATTTTGGCTGTGTATCTTGGTGATTTAGAACCTTTTGTTCAGTTAATTGGCAAAGTAAATCCAGGAACAAAAAGATTGAAAATCTTTTTCTTAGAAGGGTCATTTCTCATAGAAAAAAAAATTAATTGCAAGCCCAAACTTGTGAAACAATTAGCATTTTTTCAGGTTAAACCAGCTGGCCTTTAACTATTAACAAACCCTGGGTATGTAAACAGGGAACATTACAACCTCCATCTCAGTAGCTTAGAGTAAGAATTTAATGTCTGGCTGTTTTAATATGAATAAATTCTCTAGTTTCCTGAAGACTGTTACTTCTTTAATCAAAATAATCCCAGACCACTGCTCCAGTAATGAACCATCATCTAATTCTACTCTGCAACCTTACCTCCTGTCCTGCTTCTCTTTTTGCTGGATTACAACAGTAACAGCACAATTCTCAGGTTATTTGAGCAGCCTTAGGAACAGAAATGATGACAGTCCAGGGAATTTCTCAGTAATGCTGGGATTAGGTTACTTGTATAAGAGATAGAAGCTCACTTCCCTTAAAGCTGAGAGAGGATTTAAATTGGTTCTTTTGCAGCCTGGGTCAGCAGAAGGTAAAATAAGCACAGTCTTAGTAACTACAGAGATAGTTTGTCCCTCATCTAATCTTTTCCTAACTAAAGCTACATGAGGAAACAGAGGATCTTTTCACAAATACTGAAATTTTCACTTGAAAAACTTAATCTGGAATCAATTACATAATTTACCCATATACGCACAACACTATTTACTGTTTTTCTAAACATCATCTCTTAGTTCATATTCCTGACATTAATTAAATAAGCACATACAGAGTTCATTTACTAATCTGAAGTCCTTTGCAAATTCTAGTATACTGCATTTTCATGTGCAAACTTTCCCCTAGTGACCAAGAAACACAGAAATGACTGAACACAACCAGTATTTGAATTCAGTTTGGAATATATCATCATCAAGATCAGAACAGAGTGCCTGGTTTCAGCACCCCCCACATCTCATCTGCCTTGTTCATCCCTCACTTTCCCTGCCCTGGACCTGCAGGGTCCTGTGGAGGTTGTTATCTGCTCTCCCTACTCCAGGCAGCCATTCTCTCTGCAGCCCCTATCAGCTGGTACCGGGTAAGAGCTGCCTCTGGGTTCATCTGGACCTGAGAACATCTGGAGGACTCAAATTATTGCCATATGCTGGAAGAGCCCTCCCTGGAAGGTCAGAGAAAGGCTTGAGCTGTGTTTGCAGCACTTGTAGAATTACAAATGGTATCTGAGAACGGTTTCATGGGGAGGGAGAGCAAAAAAATACTGTAGATATGGAGGAAGAATGTGTTCTGAGTGCTGCACCATGCCCAGCCGTAGAGCAGCTGCCCCTGAGGGTCAGCTTCTCTTCAGAGTTCAGTATTCTTCAGAGCAGGAGCAGGGTAGCAGTCATCAGTAAGATATATCCCCCAAATCTGTTCATTAATGCTGTAAAGCATTTTTTTCCTCCTGCAGGTTTTCTCATCATCTGCTGGTTTCCTGACGAATTATTTGATTACAAGCAAATAAGCAACAAGTCCTTTAAAGGCTTTTGATAAAAATGGCTTGGAATTTGTTCATTCACAGAAGATCTTGATTAAATAACACAAACTTAATGGTAATTTTCATAAGTAGGTGTTGCATAGAAATATCCTCCCTCACTTGTTATGGTGAATCCAGATTACTTCTACCAAAGTCAATAAAATTGATCTGGATTTGTGCCATTGTATCTGAGGAGAGAATTTAGCTCACAGTATATATTAAATGATGATGAGCACACTAGGTACGCCTTGTATGCAAATGCATTTGTTCTCCAACCCATTCTCCATCTCAATATGATGTTTATTTCCATATTATTATTTAAATCAAATAGACTGTCAGCGTCAAAGTCACAAAGTTGAGCTCCTCTAATACAGAAAATGCCAGAAATAAGCTACCACTTTGCTACGCTTTTCATGATGATGAAGTTGAAGCTGGAATTCTATCCCATCCTGTTATCTGCTGAATGCCTTAGCAGATTCAGTACTCAGCCTTTATGCACTGCTTAGTTTGTTCTCACCAGTTCATTTAGTGGCTGAGGGGAGAGTAGAGAAAAAACCAGAAAAACAATCCTGGAGAGCAAAACATCTATGAAAAAGACAAAGCCCTGGGGGAATTACTGGAACAGATACTGTGCTTCTTTCTCTCTCTTCTTTACTGGTATAAAGATGTACAGTCAGCTGCTTAATCCTTGTAAGTGCAGCATCTCATGAAAAAGCTCTACCTTTTTGATTTTTTTAAATTCTCAATTATTTGTAAAAGTCCAGAGTCTGTCTTGAAGTGCATTGTACTCTCTGGGCTTTCTCAGTTTTCTCTGTGCTTGTTTGTTGTTCTTTTTTTGTTCACAAGTGGTCCAAAGTTTCCTGAAAAGTCAGCCAAATAGAGGCTATCATAAGATATGCACACAAAGAGCACTACAGCAGGCTGTTACGATGGATGGGGGGACGTGGGGGTATTTCAAGGGCTTTTGGAATGTACCCAAGAGATTTTAAGCAGTCTTTGCTGAATCCTTGCTAAACTCTGCATGGTTGCCATATGATTTCTCTCTCTTTCTTTCTTTTCTTTTCTTTCTTTCTTTCTTTCCTTCCTTCCTTCCTTCCCTTCCTTCCTTCCTTCCTTTCCTTCCTTTCCTTTCTTCCTTTCTTTCCTTTCTTTCCTTCCTTCCTTCCTTCCCTTCCTTCCTTCCTTCCTTTCCTTCCTTTCCTTTCTTCCTTTCTTTCCTTTCTTTCCTTCCTTCCTTCCTTCCCTTCCTTCCTTCCTTCCTTTCCTTCCTTTCCTTTCTTCCTTTCTTTCCTTTCTTTCCTTCCTTCCTTCCTTCCCTTCCTTCCTTCCTTCCTTTCCTTCCTTTCCTTTCTTCCTTTCTTTCCTTTCTTTCCTTCCTTCCTTTCTTTCTTTCTTTCTTTCACAATGCATTGGTCATCATTACAAAAAATTGAAACTTTAAAATACCCTTTATTCAGATCCAAAAGGTCAATCAGACATGTGGGCCACATCGTTGTATACCCACTTGTGCTTTAGATTCCAGTGGCTTTTCAAGAGGACAAACTGCTAAATGGGAGTAAAAGTCCTTAAGCATTTCCATTCAAAGGACAATTTGGCCAGAAAAATACGGTATGAAAGTGAAAGTCAAGTTGATACAGCCCTTCACAACACAATGTATGCATGCTCTTCTGTTGTTCTGGCTATTTTACCTCTTAGGAAGCACCACATGACACAAAAAAAGCTCAAGCTAGCATTTTGCCCTCCAGCACACTGGCTGAATGCTGACACACTTACTGGCAGGAATATATAAAAAATAGGACAAATATTTAAAGGAAGGAATGCAGTAAAAGGTCTTGTTACCCAGTAACCATGTGTTTAAAAGGATATCTGTCAGTCACAGCCAATGAGAACTTGATGGCCTTTTAATTATCCACTGATGGAGAGGTCAGAAGGCACCTCTAGGTTATAAGGCTTATGAAGAACTGTGAAAACAGCATTCAAAACATGGGGAAAATTGGATACTTCAAAAGGATTTTTCTAAAATGTCAAAGCAATTTTGATTTCCGTCCTGAGTTCCATCTAAGACCTTCTTGGAAATGACTAGGCCTTTTAAAGGATGGTGGTAAAATAAATTCAAAGGAGAAGTACCAGCATATGTTCTCATATGTTCTCACCTTGCCTTTAGCCATAGGAGAGAGAGATCCACAATATGCAAGCACATTAATATTTTCAAATGTTTTCATTCATCCAACTTTCCAGCATTAAGGAATAACTTTCTGATTGCTATGCTGTGAAATATTCCAGCTGTAACTACTCATGGCTGCCCAGTGTCAGATTCTGAGGTGACATTTGAAGTGTAGTACCAATAAGTCAGCTTTTTCCATTCAAATTCCCTAAAATATTCTACCTCCTTAAGAAAGGAACAAGAGTCTCCCATCACACAGTTCAAAGGGAGAGGTACAAATGGAAGCAAATGAAACTTAATATTTTTCACCTTCTTCAAATATTTATTCTTGTCTTTATTAATGTGTATGATAATGTTTTTTGCTGGCGTCTCTTCTGGCCTTATAAAACTATTTAGTTTTGCATTACAGTGATACTTAGATGGTTTCCCAAAGAGAAAAAAAAAGATCTAGTAGAGTTTGTCTGGGCAAACACATTGTAAGAGACTATTAAGTTTGCACATCTAAAGAGGTGAAAAAATGAGGCCATAGACTTGCTCCAGGTCATCAAAGTGAGCTTCAAATTTAAGCCTTGAGTCATAGTCTCTGTCAATACTTTCATACTCTGGACGGCACCACTTACTCTCTAATTATAAAATAATCACGCTTGCCTCAGGATCTTTAAGACTTGAAAATTTTCCCCAGGGTATCTGATGGTGGTAATAGCAATAGGTGCCATGTTCCGAGCCACTGCAGAAATGTGGGAATAAGAAATGTCTGGGGAGGAGGTGACTTCAACCCCAGCCCAATATGAAATTAAAGCAAAAAATGATAAAAAACTACTACCCTTAGCCACAAAATCTATGCTGAGCATGAAGCTAGGGAAGAAAGAGAATGGCCTGGGACACTGGAAATGAATTCCGTTGCACCATTTCTCCCTGCCCCTTCTGCCACCCCAGACTGGTGACCTTTCTGTCAGTAAATTCTTCAGCTGCTATCAGAAAAGCTAGACACAACCCAGAGAGCAATACATGAAGTACTGGGAGCACTGTGCATAATCCCATCCAGGTGAGGAGGACTGAGGGCCAGGAAGCTTGGAGTCCAGTGGCAGTGGCTGCTGAGTCCAGGAGCCAGCCAGCAACCAGCCAGCTTCACCTTAGCTCAGAGCCCTGTTTGCAGACCCTGTTGGTGAGTGCCAGGTGAGCATGTGCTGCCCATGATGCCCATGGAGCCTGCTGAAAAGCCAAGGAATAAGCAGTGAGGAAAAACAGCATGGAAACCGACAGTGGGAGCTGCTGAATTTTCCGGCAAGCACTCTGTCACCAGCATAGAGCTCCAGCCCAGGAGGTGTGAACAGGCTGCTGTCCTGTAGCATCCCTAGGTGCTCTCACCTACTTGGGGAGCTGACAGCAGTAGCCACAGGTGTGAAACAGATTTCTTGCTTCCTTAGAGAGATGTGTTGCTTACATCTCCTTCAGCACAAACAAATAAGAGCCCTGTGATCTTACAGGTAGCTTTTTTTTGTAAGGTATTCTTCTAAACCTGCTCCAAATGCTTGTTCCTTATCCACTCACAGCCTACTATGGACAGGAGAGTGTGGAACACATAGTAGAGTCCCAGTGACAGAGATGTGCTGACAGTTTATGCTTGTTCTTCAGAGGTTTTCTTCCTGTGATTTATTTAAGACAGAATTCTGATTAAATATGTACCAGACACTTTTAGCTGAATCAGAAACACATATCTGTATGGAGAATGCCAGAAATGCAACATCTGGGATCATCCTGTGTGTTGAAAGAAACTTTCCTCCCTACAGATCTTCCTTTGTAATAAAAAGGGCTCAGCTATTCCTGAAATATTGTTTTTGTACTATGACGAATCTCCCTTGTTCCTCCTTCTGACTAACGCAGAGGAAAGCTTGGATGTGGAGGAGGACCAGGTGAGATGCTGTTCCCATTTGGCCCTTTGGGGAATTCCAGCAGAAGGGAATCTCTGAGGATACTAGATCTCCTACAGCTCCCTTACCTGTGACTCTTTGTGGTGCTCAAGGCTTTGATGAGCACAGTTAGGCTCTGTGACATGGCAGAAGGTTTCAGAAGTACAGAGACATGAGGAGATTGCAGAACCAGGAGCTACAGCCCTGCTAAACCTTCTCCATGAAAGGTCACCAACACAAAATTTCCCATCTAATTTTGTATTGTCAGCCACATTTCACAGGAGATGGAAGGTTTATACCAGCCAGAGCTATAATATATAGAATTGTTTGAAGTTTCCAACTGCTGAACTCACACCTTCAGCAACACCCTCAGCAGAATGCTGGGGTCTCAGCAGTGTCAAAAATTGTCATCAAACCCACTCTGTTGGTGTTTAGTTGCTGTAAAAATCCCAAAAAACAACAACTTGGGCCACAGCGTTCAACTTCCTGGATGAAAACAGAATGAGCTGTGTAAATATTTATTGTATAGGATGTACCAAACCCCAGGTCAGTTCTTTTTACTTACAATTCAGATGACCTCTTTTCTACCAACTTACCCATAGTTTGGAGAATCACTTTTGTCATTCTTGCAACCACAGGAGAATGGCTCTTGACTTGTATTACAGAATTTCACCAAGATGTGAATTTTGCAGCGGTAAAAGCTGGTGCCTGCTTGGCATCAGCTAGCACCATAAACCTAAAGGCAGGACTGGTGCAAAGCCCTGTTCTGTGCAAGAGCATGTGCTACCTTCTGACTTCTGAGTCTAGCAAACAAAGCAATTCTTGTTTTAGCTTGATTCACAATGTTAAGTAGCCAATCCAAACCTAATTTTGCTCTGTCCACTTAGAGGATATGCATATTAGTTAATAATCTCGGATTTGGCTTGACATTTGATGCTCAGAAAGGTTCACAGGAACACAGCTTACTTCAAACAAGTGGAAAGAGCTAAGAAAACATTGCCTGGATGTGTTTAGTCCGGATGCAACCCAAAATCCAGTACCTGTAGCTTTTTAATGGTATTTTCCTTTCTCTGTCATTCTCTCAGGTCAGAACTGGGGCAAGCAATTTGAGGCAGCAGGGACTACTTCTCACTCACATATTAACCTTTCCAGTACTCCATGCCCTCCCTTCTTACTCTGCACAGTAACAGGCTTCTGCCAATACAAACTTGTCTGTTTTGATAATTGGGCAAGATTTGAGTTCCAGAAGGAGGATCTAATAAGTGATATTATCTAATATGCCTGTTGAAAGTGTGATCCTTAGGAAAGGAACTGGTTTTAAATGTAACTAATAAAGTTCACCTGGAAATCGTATTATTCCATACAGGTCAATTTCCATTTGCTAACTTTCCTCAAGACTGAGCTATAAATCTCTCTGGTTGTGTAGAACAATGTTCTATAAAACCCTAAATTTTGGTGTCCATCTCACAGAACCATGTGGATTGGTGATCATTAAGGTACTATCCTACCTCTCTCCTTGGGCCCAAGAGCCCCCCTTCAGCTCAGGCTTGGTCTTGCCTTTCACCCAGACTCAGGGACAGGCCTTGGATTTGTGCAATAACCTTCTGTCCAGTCCTGTCTTTGGTTCCCTTCTTCTACTACTCCCAACTGGTGTCTCTGTTTGGATTCTGGATTNCAACACCCAGCTCTGCCTGCTAGAGGACACTCAGTGAGGACACTGTGTACTTTGGGCTTGGCCTCGGCTTCTGGCTAATCTCTCTGCTCATGGCCAACCATTCCTTCCCTGCAGGCTAGCACCTGCAGCATCTCACACCTGGGTCTCACAATCAGGGCTTCTGACCATCAGCAAGTACTGCTCTATGCATGGAGAGCATTTCTAATGCCCACTGGCTTCTACCTGTCCTGCTGCTAGCAGTCTTGCTCTTAAAGAGTCACTTTCTCCCTTGCTCCCTTTCTGTCTATTCACATTGCTTATTTGCTTTAATTTCTAATGCGGTGGGGCTTTTTTGTTTGTTTTTTGGGTTTTTTTCAGAATCTCTAGAGTTGATGGGGATTATTATTTGTGTGTATAAGCCTCATCCTCTACTCTACTTTATCTGGGTTTTTCAAAACATGGCAGACTGTGGTGCTGAAAGGGTGAAATGCTATAATAAAATAATGTACTGCTATTCAAAGAAGCATATTCTATGATTTCTCTCCCTCCTCAAAAACTATGAACATAAATTATGTTGCTGGTTACATTATCATCATGTGCTGCAATCAGGCATTCATAAGATTCAAATCCACTGAAGTCATAAGCAGTCTTTGAGTTAATGCATCCAAGAAAGTCCAAGAAGTATTATGCAGTACTTGGTTTTCTGGTTTTGCAACATAGCTTGGTCCTTTGGAAAAGGGGGTCAGAAGAAAGCAAGCTGAATTGTAGATAAAAAAAAATTAGCATATATTAGTATGCTTGAACTGCTTCTACATCTATTTCAACATCATTTTCTACATGTCCCTCTCCATGATTCAAACTTCATCTCCTGTCTCTGATAAACTCCTTGGTATTCATTCTTAATACAACAGAATGTTACTGTTACATAATATTTATAGCAAGCCTTCCTAAATCCTCTAAATTAACTTAACTATGCAAAAATTCAAGCTATGCATCACCGACCAAGCACAACAGCTTTCAGTTGTGGGAAAGAGTGAGAAGTTTAACTCTCAGTTTCCTGGATTTATCGAGCTTAATCCTAACCCAGAACATTTGTTTTAATGCATTTCTCTGTATTTTGGGAAATAAAGGAACATTTGTCTCCATTGCTTGTGCACACAAAGACACTTCCAGTGTCTCCAACTATCATAGACAATATACCAGAAAGATTCATTCACAGTCTGTGTTCTCCTTGTCTGGCCATATCACACTTGTGTAGCAGATGCATGATCTTCAGATGTCTTAGTCTTTCCCTAGCATGTCCCAAGGGTTCCTGACACATACTTATTCAATTTTCTAGTCAGAAATCACTGGACCAGATAAAATAGCTTGAAAATTACCAAAAAGTCAGAAAATGAGCCTGAAAGGAGCCTTAAGAATTCCAGCCCTCTGCAGAAAACAATAATCCAGGCCCCTCAAGATAGTTTCTCTTCTGCTCTATTCTTGAAGACCTAAGTTCTGGCAGTCACATCTCCTCTGTGTGTATATATGTAAACTTGCTTCCTGCAGAAACTTTTCATAATCTCTGACCTAAATCTTCCTTGATACAATCTGATATTTTTTCCCCCTTATCTGATTCATCATGATTCTAGAGACAATTTATTCCTCTCGTCTTTTCATCTTTACTTGAAAGCTATTATTTTTCCTTCTCCTTAATCTTTTCTTCTTTTGGATATACAAGTTCAAGCCTTTTAATCTTTCCTCACAGGTCATGTTTTCTGGATATCTGTTGGTTTGCTCTGCCATATCTCCAGCTGTTCCACATATCAAATACTGGACATCTTCACTTGCCTTAGACAGGACAGCCCTGCTAAAACATTCTGGCACTACCCATCCCACGTGCCTAAGTCACATTGAAGGGGCAGATGGCATTGGCCAGAATGTATTTGCTTTTTGCAGACACAGGCTGGCAAGGCAATGCTTTTCCTACTGCCAGTGTACTTGACCTAAAGAGAGATTACAGCAGCAGCAATGTATCCACTCACTTCCTGCCTTGCTGTTTTGATCAACTCTAAGCCTTATTTTTTCAGGTCTAGTTTGAAATTTTTAGGCTTTTTTTTGCATATATGTACTTATAAGCCTCTCTATATATATATTTATAGTGCATACAATCACACACACATACACATATCCCAGTACATGTATATGAGTGTTTATGTAGTGTTATATATAAGCACACACGTATACATCCGGCAAAGCAATTCTTCCTTCACTTCCCTTAGTTAAATGTGGAAGGAAGCACAACTTCATTCACCCTAAAAGAGCCTGTGCAGCACAGGGCAGATGCCACTAGTCAGCAGATTGTTTCTGCCTGGAGGAAATTGAAGAAATTTTACACTAAAGGGCAGGGAACTTTACTGGACCTTTTGATGATCTCCTTCTGTAATGTCACAGAATCTTGTTAGCACAAAGACAATAAAGCAGGCTTGTTTAAATAACCCGTTACTGTTCGTCTCTTTTTCAGACCACATCACCAAATAAATGACTGCTGTGTCTGTTTTTTCTTCAATCCCTCTTTGTTTCAGACTGCCACAGAGGTTTTCCGGATTAACTCACAAGTAAATGAACTAGTTCCTGCTGAATGGACCACACTGAACAGTGTACCCACACAGAAAACTTGCATACCTGACAGGGACTGGGAATCTGTTTCTTGTTGAGCAGGACTAAACCCAAGACGCAGACATGTGAATATTAATGTTGAAGTACAGATGAAGTGCTTGGAAATTCTGCATGCATAAACTGTTCTTCACTGACATGTGGAGGTGGTGAATGAGTAGGTCTTGAGTGTCAAACAGTTTTTCTAAATTTATCTCAGTATTTCATGTGAATTGAGCCAAAGGATGATCAGCTGAGCTGGGCTAAGCCCAGCTGGAAGGCGGGTGGTGCTGAAGGGGCCAGGCTCTTCCTCTTCTTCCTTCTCCTCTCCATTCTCACCTTGCTCTGACCTCCCAGGGAGATGATTCAACTCCCTGAATCAGCAGAAAACTAAGGGAAAAAACAGGGTAGGGTTTTGCTGGCTTAGTGAGCTGCCCTGGGTCACCCTGGGGCCATCCCACTAGAATTCTTCCTCTCAGTCCTGCACTCATCAGCCAGGGCTTTCTAGAGCTTTTGTGCACCACCTTGTTACATCCCAAAAGCTGACCCAAACACCACCCTAAAACACATAAATATTAAACAGCTTCTCCATTTCATTATCCATTTGGTGGTATTCCCCTGGAAACTGCAGTTGAAATTACCTTGGTATCAACAGAGAAGGATGGGCTTTGGGGAGAGGGATTCAGAGCAGAAGTCCAACTTTGCCTTTCTTAATTAGCTTTTGGAGAAACATATGTCCCAGGGAGGTTCAGGGCTAAGTGCTCACTCACAGCACTAAACAAAGCCTAGTTATAAGCACTTCTCCTGCCACCCAAGTGGTATTATCAGGGGCTGGGGGAAGATGGTTGGACCCAAAATCCTAAAATACAGACATTTTATCTGAAATAACCCACAAAAAACCCTAACAAAAACAACAGCAAAAAACCCAACCAAACCAAACACAAACCAAAACAAAGCAAAACATACAAACAAAAAAACAAAACAAGAAAAGACATTTTTTAAAATGGAATTTTCCATTAGGAAAAGTGCTAATTCATTGAAGTGGTGATATGGAAGCCTGCTTCCTCAGTTGTGATAAACACATAGCAGCTCTAGACATTATACTTTGTTATCAGTTTTCAGTTTTACTAAACTAATACTAAATGGAAAATTTGTCTTAAAACTATGATATGACTTAAACCCTACTGTATACTTTAATAAACAGTGCCAGTAATATTTATTGTAGTTTTCTATTTGTTGAAAAAAATAGAAAATTTTGGACAGATGAAAATACACATGTATTTGCAGAAATAGCAACTGAAATACACAGAAGATAATCTGGAATATTATTCATTTGTGCAAGCAAACATATCTTTATTGTTATGTTTAGACAGGGAAGACTAAACCCCCAATTTTTCACTGGAGGCAGAAAAGCATCTGGAAGTGTATTCGTCTGGTTAAGTTACATGTATTTCTCCAGCCTATATGTGGTATCCTTCTTAGAAAAGTGAGAAACATATCTCCTCAAGACAGTGAAATTATTCTGTTAGAAAAGAGACAAAAATTAGACTAGCAAGTCTGAAGAACGGTCTAATAATCTCCTGCTGCCAAGGTCTGGCAGTGTAACAGAAAGCTTGGAAGCATTTGTGGGTGTCTGTGTGTGTGTGTGTGTGTGTGTGTGTGTTATCATTTTTGTGCTATTCTTCAGCTTCTGTTTCTATATTTGGTTGGAATATTTGTACCAAAACAATTGAAACTCACATTTTGGAACAGCAGAATCTGTTTAAATTCATTTTATATAGAGGAGTCCTCCAAAGACTGAAGTGTAATGTGTCCATATTACAGACCCGGCCTGTGATTCCTCTATGGCCAGTGGTAAAGCTGTCACCAATTTCAGTAGAGACACATATTACCTGAAAATTTGGGTACAAACCAAAACCTGCAAAAAATCCACTGTTCTGAGCTTTCCTGCATGAATAAGTCTCACTCCAGTGTATGGGATCATAACTCTTTCTATCCACAATTAAAAGCATCGCTGTTCCCTGTAATATGAGTATTACATTAGTGAGTTACTTTTCTGTGTCTTTTTGTGGATCTCCAGCCCCTGGTGCAGTTATCCCTTTGAAATTCAGCTGTATTTTACTCTATCTCATTTCACTGAAGTTATTCTTCCTTTAAAAGGACCAAGACAATAGCAAAGAAAGATGATTCAGCAGAGAGCTGCTGATATCAGCAGAATCATAGTTCAAAAATGTGAGGCTGGGCAGCAAAACTATTTCTCATCTCACATTCCAGAGAGCAAGTTAGTTTTCCTCTTCTCCTTAGAGTATAATCCAACAGCAATGAGCAGAATTGATATTCTGAGCAGCCAGACCAATATGGATGATACAGAGACTTCCTGACCCATCTCCCCTTGCTGAGCCACAGATGCTCTGAATCTTGGCTGAGGTTCTGGCAGCCAGATCAGTTCTTTCATTGCACAGTTATATTCCATGTTCCTTGAATTTCTGAACTCAAAACGCTATAATATCAAGTGGAAGAAAAAAAAAAGTAAAAATAGTTTCTTCCATTCTTGATTTTCCAGCACGGAAATGGAAGCAGGGAAGTTAAAATTTTGCAGGCTTGCCAAAGTGTTTCAGGAGATGCCAGATTTCCTCAATTTTTAATGATACACTTAGAAGAGGGAATTTTTCAAGTCTTGAGTTTACACAGTTGATAATGTCCAGCTAAGATAACATCCTCTTCATAAGGTGCCACCCGGGGCAAAGACAGTCTCTTAAGCACTGGCATCACGGAACTGTTGTCATTTCATCTCTGTGAAGCTCTGGGACCCCAGGTAGATCTGGAATGAATAGAATGTACCCTTAGTGCTTTCCCTACTTCTAAAAACAAACTTTGGTTTATACTTCAGTGGAGCTCATAATGCCTGTTTTGCCACTGGCAGAATATGTTCTGTGTCCACATAGTTCCTCTTGCAGCCTTGCTTTCTGCACAATAGCTCTGCAGAACAAATAAAATAGGAATGCTTCCTACAGGTTTTGAACCTCAGGTATTGTGAGAAAGCATTTTGTATTGCACTGAGATCTCAGGTCAGGAACAAGTAGCAGCTTTTTTTAGCAGTGTGCCATGGGAACGCTCAGCTGACAGAAATGTGCCCTTAGGACCTGCTGACATGTCTGGAAAGAAGGGACAGTGTGGCACTTCTTCTACACAGCCAGTCAGAGACCATAGCCCTGCACAAAGCTGGCACCAATATACCCATTTCTGCACTGATGTGAAGCTTCTTTTCTAGGGATTGGCACTCAGTGCCACTACATTCATGATTAAGGCAAATGTCAAAAACTTTTCTCCTGCAGCAGCAAGTGCTTACCTAAGGATTGCATTCTTTTTCCCTTTCACATAAACCAGCTTGAAAGCATCAAATTTAAAGAAGGAAAGGAACAAAACATATTTTCACAAATTCCCCTGCAGAGCAAAACATGCCATTACAAAACCATACACAAAGTTCATTGTTCAGGGAAAATAGTAATTTTATTCCTAACTGTTACTGCTCTCTCTGGGGCATCTGTCCTTCAGTTTATACCTGCATCTGTCTTAAAGATATGATCCTAACAAATACAGTTCACTCCTACATGCTCTAGATGAAATTCTATTCTTTCTAAAATCAATGGCAAAACATCTTTCAATGCAGCCAACATTTTTTCTGTAATTATAACTACAGCTCATTCCCTGTCTCTAGTGTAAGTTTCGCTCTGCAGGACACTGGCATACTCCTTCCATCTGGCTCCTAATATATTAAGTTTCCTACTTGTTTTTACAAATGTATAGCCAATAGCTTCCAGAACTTCATTCCTAGATCACCGACTTACACGTAATTTGTCAAAACTTACTTAAAATATTCAGTGTCCCCGCTGGCCCAAGGATGATAAATGGGATGTCTGTTCCTCATATTTCCTTCCTTAGGAACCTCTAGAAACTCCATTTATGTGAACAGAAATCCACTATCAGAGACTAACCAAAAGAAACATGTCTGGTAAGTGATATTTCTGTGCATTTGCTGATGCAGTCAATTAAAGTAATAACCTAATATCCATGTATTGGCAATATTTCAAAATACTTCCTTTTCCCATGCACAACTGAATAAGAAATCTGGATGCAACACTGACATGAACATTACAGATGTTTTTTCTACATATCTGGCAGAGATGCATCTGATCATTGCTGATTAAAGCTATAAGCCAACTTATTATTATCTCTAACTGCACCCCAAATATAACAGGATATGTTTTCGACATGCCCCTGCTCCATGTCATGCAGGCACTGAATGGCCTTAGGATTTTGCTCAGTGGGAACAGTTACAAATGCAGACAGCACAATGACTCAACTGCTGCCCTGTGCCTGCTTATGAGCAGCATAGCATGCTTCTAAAAGAATGACATTTGAATGATACTACAGCAGTAAATAACATTTGCTTTATCTCCATTACAGCCCGGCTATAAAGATGTTTTAAAGACAAAAAATCATTCTTACAATGCAATTTGTTGGATTCAGCCTGGAATTTGTGCCACCAGCTCTCTAGCTTCATTCCTTCATGCTTCATCTGCCCAATTATCAAATCCCCTGTTGTACAAAGACACAATTCAGCTGTTCTGAGGGCTTAACTGTGCCCTCAGACACGGGGACGCACAGTGCTCTGCATCTTGTAACATCAAAATGCACAGCAGCCAATTTTCACTGGGTATATCCACGTTTGAGGACTGAAGTAAACAAGTAAACATGCTCTGAAAGAACATTTAAGGAGGCAAACATGCATTTAGATGCAATGAACTGCTGACCCTGTCAAACCAGGAACATACACCAAAAGAATACTGAAATATGAGTGCTGGGAGAACAGATGCTCTGATTTACTTTTACTCTCTTCTCAGAGTAGGTATCCTGGATGTGCAAGGACACTGTAACCTAGGCTTCCATCTAACTTCCTGAATATTTGACATCCTTTTTTTCATTTTCTTTAACCAGCTATTCCCTTTCCTTTTAAAGATTTATGTCAGGGTCTTACTTGTACATCAACTATCTCCCTGCCAGTTCATCTCTCTGATTATCACTCACTTCTGAGAAAATCTCCATGATCTAAGGTGTTTTATGTGTGCTTGCAGCTTTATCACAGGTTGCAAAGGAGGACTCTTTTCTGTGATGGAATGGCCAACAGATTGATGCTGAGAAAAGCTTTAAAGAGAAATGCTACAAAAAAGAGGCTGCAGGCAAATCTCCATTGCAGAATGATGCACCAAAAGCTGCTTTTGATCATTCCAAGCCATGGGTTTTTTCATTCTTTACAGTTTATAGCATACTGCAAATTTTTCCATGAAAAATATTAGAAGTATCATTATAATTCAAATCATTCACAGTAGCAGGACTGAGGCCAGTCAAAGGATAGTTTACGGCCATCAGAAAGGAAGGTACACTGTAAGTCCTACTTTCTGCCATCACAAAATAGATGAGCCCAAAATAGCATAGCCAGTGCTAGCAGGCACCCAGGGCAGTGACATGGATCACTTGACAGCCAAGGGTTGAGTGTCAGCTGAGAAAGTGTGATTGTCTGTCTACATTGGTACCTTTTCCAAGAGACCCATGCCTATAAGGAGGAGAAGAACTCACTGCCCTGGCATTCCCTCTGTAGGCAGGCACAGAGTTTCCAAAGACCCATTCCATGGTGCTGTGGAAACTTTCCAGCCCATCTCCTTTAGGAACCTCCAATTTCAAGAAAAAGGGAGATGTGTCCTCTCCCCCAAGCTGCTCAGTAAAAGGAGGCAGGAACTGCCAGGGAGACATCACAGCACACAGGTTGCAATTCTGCAACAGCCTGTAAAAGGCAATGTCTGTCCCTCTGCCACATGTGCACATTTCCCTTAATGGAATCAAACATGGATAAAATGCTCAT
This sequence comes from Chaetops frenatus, assembly GCA_013400775.1. Taxonomy (NCBI): domain Eukaryota; kingdom Metazoa; phylum Chordata; class Aves; order Passeriformes; family Picathartidae; genus Chaetops; species Chaetops frenatus. The sequence goes on along the minus strand of VZTR01005369.1, from coordinate 316,970 downwards.
GAATGGTAAAGGTGGGAATATTTGCCTATCAGCAAGTAAGGAGAGGTCTTCATTCTTGGTTCAGCTTTTTGAACTCCTTCACCCTACAAAGCATTATAATTAAGTTATGAAGTGGAAATCAACAGACTCAGAGGCTTGCTCACCCTGATGAAACTGCTAGGCTTTTGTAGCCTGGGTAGCTGGGGAGTGCACGAGCAGACTGATTTTGTAAAAGCAGCCTTCATTTTTACTGATAAGCTGACCTATCAGAATTCATTTCACACACAGATAAAATCAAAATGCAGATCTCTGCAGGAATAAACACCTATGCAGATAAGGTGTTGCTTTGCTATGAATACTACTCCAAAATATGCCAGGTATTAATTTGAGAAAAAGATCCCATTAAAAAGTAAATGAAAAATTATGGACATGTGACACTGGAACCTTCTTAAAAGATTGCATAAAAGACTTTATCATTTCAGAAGCACTGAATTTTCCCTTGAAGCACAGTTGCTAGGGTCCTGAGAGAATAAATAAAAAGGAGATGTTCATTTTTCATTCTCAGTAAAATATTGATGAAGAACCTTTGTCAAAATCTATTTGGCAAACTGTTTGGTGTATCTTGAGTTACTGCATTTTATGTTTCTGGACATGAAGAACATAATCCTTCAATATGCTCCAAAGTAATAGTTATAGTTAAAAAAGAATATTGAATTTTGGTTTATTACAGTCCACTAGGTAATAAAATTGTCAGTGTTTCATTTGGACAATTTTACTGAGTGGAATAAACACTCATAAAGGACAGTGTTTTTCACACTGTTTTAAAGATGCTCACTGACCGTTTTCTGATTTTACCACAGCTTTGCCTTCATTATCACAAAAATCATTGCCTGGAGAGAGCTGTGGACTTAAAATTATCAACGTGTATTTTCTGTTTGGTTTAATAGGACTGACTGGTAAGTCAGTGTTATACACAAAGACTAATCAAACTTTTTTAAAAAGAGACTTAGTTGTCTTCAGAGTGGTGCAAGTATACTAATGATTTAACTGTATCTGTATTTGATGAACACCAGGTGAGTAAGTAGGACAGAGAGGTGAGTCTCCACAATGAAGGGGGGAAAGCAGAACCAGAGCCAGGAAAAAGAATCATTTAAGATTCTTGAGATACACAGATACAAGAGAATTCCGTCTGTTTCCTTAAGCAGGACTGCCACCACATATGTTCCTAGAAGTATGTATATGAGTACTGCCATTTGTAAAGATTGCTGCCCTCATTGTATCTCACTGCTAAAAAGAAGACAAAGAGCTTCCTACCTTCAGACCAGCCTTTCCAAACCCCTGGGGCTGCAACCCAGCTTAGAGCTTAGGAAACTCTGCAGCTGGCCAAAAGGTTTAGTGAGCCATATTCCTGACAGTCTCAGTCATTTCTGCATTTGTTCTCTCTTTCACTCAAGGTTCAGAAATGGGGGGTCCTGGGTACTTTTGTACCAAAGCCCTTTGTGCAAGTCCCACCTCAGAACTGCTCCCAGGTCATTGTGAGCAGCAGGCTGTCGACCAGCAGAGTCAGACAGTTGGATTTGGGTCCCTGGCTGAGAGGCAAAAACACTGTGAATAGAAGAATAGCAACGTGCTCCTTCGCAATTAGGTATTTGTATGAAGAAAAACCTCATTTGTGAGAATGATCATGAATAGCGAATAAAAGGAGGTATGAACACGATCACACTGAACAGCTGCTCAGAACTGGAACAAATGTTGGTGAATACTCATTTGCAGTATTCTTCTAGATCTGGATTTTCTTTTCTCCCTTCAAATATGGTCTCTGCTTGAGTGGCTTAGCAAAATAAAGACAGATGGCAATGGATTATCTCTAACACTTCATTAATTGCAGTGCAGCCATTACAGTATTTCTAAAGCGCTCACCAGAGCTTTGCCTGATGATTTCCTTTTAACTGAGTCACATGCCACTTAGTGAGTAGGGACCTAATAAGAAATTGTGACTTATTAATTAATAAGTCTGTGTTAGTCATAACAGCATATAAATACATCAGCAAATTTCATGACTGAATATATTGTGTATTTAGGATAACTTTTTCAGTGTAAAATAAGAAACCACAAATTCTTGCAAAGGCATGGCTGCCTTATAGTGCCTTGCAGTCATGGCACAGATAGGGAACGGAATCAAGCCAGATTTTAGAGCCTAATTCACTCTGATGCCATTCAGCTTTCAAAACTAGGAGCCTAATTTCCTTTTTTAAAATTGGCTTAGGAACATACAGCCAAACTGAGAGATGATTCAAAGCCTAAAGATTCAGATAACACACAGTGAAATTACTAATGCTACCAGGTACTTAGAACTAATGACCACAGAGACTATCTGGAAATCTTTTGGTTATGTTTCCTTCTGCTTATAAAAATGTGATTCATTCAATCCTGTAATAGAAGTAATGGCAGGTTACTTAGGTGACCTGAGGAGAAGTGACAGCACATATCTCATTTCTTAAATTCTCTTTAAGATAAGCAGTAGTTTGAAATATATGTGTCTGTTGAACAATTTTGAATACACCTGTTAAAAAATGTAGCTGAAATAATGCACAGAAAGCAAAAGGACTATAACCATAAAAGATATCTCAGTTCTGATAGAAAGCAGTTTTAGGTACTAACCCAGAGGCACATACTTAAAACACTGTATGTATTTTACAACCTTGACTTTCACAATTCAGTAGAACTATCAAAGTTCACAGGCATTCCTCCAGTGAAAATCTGGCTGTCTCCAGCCTCTGTGCTGTCCTGATCTCCTGCCCCAGGTTTTCACAGGCAGCAGATCCTGTGGCACAGTAACAGTAGTGGTCCAGCCACACTGCTTGGCAACAAATTGCCACTGATTGGCAACAAATCACCTTGTCCCATTCATATAGGGAATTATCCCCAGCTTTATTCCAGAAAGAGCAGAAACTCATTTTTCTGTACTGGTCTGAAAGACTTTCCATCCCTTCCCTCTTTTTCCACTGTTGCACCACTCCAACAAACTCAGCAGAGGCTAAAGAGGAAATATTCACCCTGCCAAGTGGTATCTTTGGTTTGATAGGCAGCTAGAGCAGAGGAGTATTACCTCTGTGTACAAGACAGTCTGGCACAGGAACAGTTTGATCCTGGTGTCAAAGAGAAAAGCGCAAACAAAAGGGGGATCAGAAAGAACAACAGCAATAATTTGTGCTATGGAAAGTCTGACGTAGATACTGAAATCTGAGGTGCTCAGCCTGAATTTGGCTAAGCAGTTATTCAGTTACAGTCTAATAGTGCCAACATAAGAAAAAGATTACTGGCTGTGGCTGTCTCTTTAATTTTGCAAAGAGCAAATAAAACAAGAAAGACAAAACAGAACCAAATTAAAGGAGACGAAATAGGAGCAGAAGCTAAACAAAATCAAACCAAGAATAGCACATTCCCAGTAGCAAGGGTGGATAATTAGCCACTGGAACAGTGTGCCACTGAATGTGGTGAAGACATTAAGTCTTCACAGCAAGGTTGGATCTGTCTCCTCTGTCCAAACATAAGTTTTGACCTCTATGCAGAAATGACTGAGATTTTTCTGACGTGTTTTGTCCTGTACATTGGACCACGCGACCTTTATAATTCCTCCCGTTCTATCAGACTATTTATGGACTACATGATCTTCATATACCAGGTTGGTAGAAGCATGCAGGGGATGCTATGCTGACTCTTTGCTCTACTTTTATTGCTATTTATCAAAAGGGTTCTCAAAAGTCTGAGTAAGTGCCAGAATGCCCGCAGGCTCTCTCCAGCGGAGTTAGAGGGTGGAATGCAGCTGTGTCTCCCAGGGGATGTTGCAATGCCCGGTGTCCCCGGCCTCTTTAGGAGGAATCTGTTGCCCTGGTATGGCCACTGTAGCTCACCCTGCAGTGCATGAGAAGTGCAGGCTGCCTCAGGTGAGATTCAGGACAGGCAGCACACCAAGTGGACAGAAATCTAAAGTTGCTCTTAGGAAATGCTGAGAGACATGTTTATTTTTCCCTCTATTTGGTCTACTTTTGAGATGCAAGGGAGTAACCAGTGCTACCTCAGGACTCACAGAACAAAATATGCTTTTAAATTAGAAAGCTAGGGTCACCCTGGCCCTTAAGCCCAAAGAAACTGTCAGTTCTCCTCACCTTCAGCAATTCCCTGTCAAAGGACACTTGGCCAAGCACAGGTATTCATACCCTGGACCATGGGTTCAAACCCAGCCCGGTTTAGAGAATGGGTAACATTGTGAACATGAGCACTTTCCAAAACTTGCACTGAATGCAGGTTGTGACAAGTCTGCTGGACCATTAAAATGAAAATAGACTGGGAATATATCAAGTTTGGCTTTGGTTTACAATGGGAGTAGAATTAAAAGATAAGTAAATTTGAAAGTACATCTATAGAACCAATGTATCTATGCTTCCCTCTCTAGTGGTCTATCATTTCATGTCTTTTCTTCAATCTAGGATTTTCGCTCATCAGGTGCTCTCTATAATAGTGTTCAAATCACATCCTAAAAGTCCTGTTTCAAATGGGTCTTTGTGGCTTGTTAACTACAGTTTATTCATGTCCCATTAATTTTAATTGTATATATGCAATTTTTGCAAAATCTTCTCAAGGCAAAGATTTCAAAACAGATGTGTTTTGAAAACAATGAGTAACAATGATAAGTAGCAATGATTATTTCTGCTAATGCTGGGAAAAGGGTGAAGGTTAACAACTTATTCAGAGCAGAGACACAGAAGAGTGTAATTTTGTAGCAGCACAAGACTACTTTTCTGAGGTCAGTATTCAGAGGTTGGTCTCATGCTGATCTTTTGATGGAAAGATTCTTTTTTGATTTATGTCTGAACAAGCACAAAGAAAGCATGTTCACTCTAAGTTTCCATAGAAATTCAAGGGAGCTCTGAAAAAAAAAATTTAGGTGTTTTAGGGGTAAAGTTATGAACAACTATGTTAGTGACTCTTTATCATTCTTTCCTCTTTAATGTTCAACCAATATATGAGTACAGGAATTGTTACACTGGAAGTGCCATCCACTACTCTCGACCTGGGCCCAACAGATGTTTCAATGTAGGATTTAAGAACTTCTCAGTAAGTGCAAGTGGGTAAGCTGTCTCTCATCATCGTGTCTCCTCCTGATCCAATAAAGATTAGCCTATGCCTGAGATTTCTAGCTATTTCCCAAAACTGTTGTCATTACTTATAATCACTTTAAAATTCTTCTTAAATTCCTGATTTCATTGACTTTCTCTTGTAGGGAGTTCAGCTTTGCAGGTCGATTTTTTCACTGTTCTTTCCTGAACTGGTTTTCCTCTCTCCAGTGCTGTTCTTTGTAATTTAGATGGGGAGACACACCTGGTTAAAGTATTATACCTTCTGCAGAGTTTATCATCCCATTCTTATCTCTGCAGCATATCCTGTCCTTTATTGACTACATTCAGCAGAGCCCTAATGGTGCTATAGTGAGAACCTGTCCTCTCTGCTGGGCTGATAAGGTTGAGAATTCCCTAGTGTTTGGGTAGTTCATACCTTTCTCATCAACCGGTAGGAAATTCACTTACCATCATTCATCTGGGTGACTGAGGTCTGAATTCCTCCTCAGCCCTCTGGTTCTTCTAAGTCATCTTGACTCATCTTTTCCACAGCAATCACCCCTCCTTCCAAGTCATATATGAGTGTGTATAATAAGCACTATATACCTAAACAAGCTGATGTACCATATACTAATCTTAACCATTCTCTTTATCACTGCTTCTCCACCTGCCCTTCTTGTTGGAAACAGGTCACAGGAGGCTGCAGAAGACTACAGCCAGCTTTGCTGGGGACCACACCGAGGCACCAGCACTTCACAGACACCTCAAAGCAAGTCAGCCTGAAAGGAGCCAACAGTGAGCAACGTAGGCTAAAAGCAAGGTAACGTGTTACCTGTTATCAGAATAAGCTACTTCACAGCACCACTGTGTCTCCAGTTTACACCACAGGTATTGATAAATAAGCATAAAAACCCCATGCACTCCTAAAGACATCTTCAGGTGCATTGGAGAGTCTGAATGTGGGATTGATGTTGATAATATTCTATGTTGCCTACATCTATCTGATTTGATAGAACGCCAGGAAGAAGTGTAATAGAAACTTTATTTAAATTTCTGCTATGAAAGTTATTTCAGCCTTTATCAGGAATTTCATAACAATAAAAAATGCATCACTGTTTTTCTCACAGCACTGAAATTTTACTGGTATTTTGCAAGGCTTGTGGTTTCTGTTGAAGTACAAAACAACTCATATTTTCCTCTTACCTAATGCTGACCTTAAATTGCATCCTGCACTATTGAACAGTAGGAGTGTTTCCTATAAGACATGGGAAACCTATCTTTAACCTTTCACATGGAATAAAGCTCCTGGGAATCATAACAGATAGTTTTACATGGAAATCTAATTGACTAAGGAACAGCCCTCATTTTCCAGAACAAACAGCATTCAGAAATATACCAGCTATGAATCTGATGGAATTTGTCCAAGATGAAGATAAATCTTTATGTAACAGTCAATAATAGAGCTATTGCTGTGCTACTGTCACAAAGGATGGGGAAAGAAGGTTTAATAAAAATTGCTCTGAGAGATTTCACCCCTCAAACATTTTCAGTGTACATCAAAGTTCAGTAAATTCCCTGTTACTTTTAAGCTTTTTACATGCAAGGCCACTTTCTGCTTTCATCTTAGCCTTTTTCCAGGTGCATGAATATTGGAGCATTGCTATGCACAAGAGCTGCAGATTCACTGGAGAAGGGAAGTTTGTTCTCCCAGGAGTTTCAATCCAATTTTTCACATTAAAGTTGTGATAAAGTACAGTTGCATTTAAAAACTACTGGCACTCTATTAATTACAAAGCCTGGGCAGTTGGGTTTGTAATGGATGGTTGTGCTAGAGATGCAGAAGCTGTTCCTAGTCTGGGTGGTGTTTTGTATTGAGCTTTAGGTCAGAGCAATTGATCCACTCACGCTGAGCTTACTCCGGCTTTCTTTGGCAGAGAAGCCCTAATTTTCATCTGAATAACAGCAGTTCAGTTCAGGTACCTAAAGGCAGTGAGTTGAGGAGGTCTGTTCTGCAAGGAAGAGAATTTGGGGCAGTCAACACTGATTCTCACTCCTGCCTGCTCCCTCCCTTGCAGTCTGACACCTGGGTCCTTCCAGCATGCCTGGATATCTGTGCAGCGACTGAGCTGTGAAATACCCAGTTGGTGCCAATCTGCCTACCCACACCAGCAAAGGGCATGAACCTATCAGGGATGTCTGAATGCAGAGTGTTTTCAAAATACCAAACGACCCATACAAACAGAAGGAGTTTATTATGGAATTTTGTTAATACACAAGCATGAAAATGGTCTTTGTGTCCTGGGAAACTGCTGAGGTTTATTTAAAAGTCATTTTTCTCACCCAAACCAGGTCAAACAGTCAATCAGGAAAATTTTCTCAGTTTGGTCACTGTTAATAATAAGAAAGAATGAAAATTATTGAAACCTTTCAGCACAAAAATGTTTCATTTTTGTTTAAATATTGTAGAGTTCTTTTCTCTTTCCTACAAGTTAAACCAGTTTGCTGAAATAACACCCATCACAGAATGAACAGTCTGAATTCTTTGGTTTGGAAATCAAACTCATTTTGTTGAATTCACAACATTTTTGTGAAACCAAGTCCCAACTAAAAAATTCACTAAAATCAGTTCTTTTTCACAAATACATATGAATCTTCAGAGTAAAAACTTTTGATAAAAAAATAAATGCAATTTCTCTCTGCACTTTGAATAAGAGTGAAACCTGCCATTTCTCACATCTTCCTTTTGCAAATATCAGAGAGCTCCAACTTTTATAACAAAATGACTAAATCTGTTATTTTTTACCTGCATAAATATTTTAGCAATTCCTATAGGCTGCAGTGTCAACGTTTGGTTTTTTTCTCAGCATAGGAACAACTTGTCCTTGGGAACCTCTTTTCGTCATTTTTATAAGCTTGTATAGATATGTTTAAACCAGACACGTTAGGAAATGTGCCGTCAGTGCATTTCATGACCATAGCAGTTTTACTACTATTATATTTGATTAGGCTGCTTTATTCACTCCAGTTATCTTCTTCAAGGTCAAAAAAAAAATCAGTCCTGCAACAGCTGTTTTCAGAGTGCTTGTCCTGCATACTAACCCATACCCTCCCAATAACACAAGGTCAAATAAAGTAATTAACTGTTCATAAACAAAATGGTGATATATTAAAACTACAGCATGGAAAAAACAAAAGTTTCTGCTTCCTCTAAATGTAAAGAGAGGTGATTTCCAATAAATTGAAGGGGGGAAATGGCACCATTCCCAGTTTTTCAAGGCTGTACATGTAAGGATCCATTTATCACCTTAGTGATAAGTTCTGGAACTCCTGTCATTAATGCTGAAGCAGAACACATTTGAATGTCGTGTCAATAAATCATTTGCCAACTAGAGGGTTGAAGCGTTTTACAGTTGTTAATCTGGCTGGTCTGGGAATAGAATTTGCACACAATTTCCTTTCATTACTGGGAACAAAATAAATCCAGATTATTACAATCATGGAATAAAAGAGGGAGCCTTGGTTTCAAAGCTTATTAAAAATGCAGAACATATACAAAATAACATAGTGATGTGTTTGTTTTTCTTATTCTGACATACTATGTTAAAAAGTGTGTAAAATCCAATCTTTTGCCAATTACTTAATTGAAAATTTATCACATTTTTTTGTACCCAGATTGATTGTACTGTGTATTGTCAAGAACCAGGCAAAACAAATGGGCACTGAAGCACAATCTGAAAATGAGCTAATCAAAGCTGTTTTGGGCAAATGGCAGGGAAGCACTGCAGATGTGCAAGCCTGTAAGGTCAACATCTGTCAGCAGTTCACCCTGTCCTATGGAATGGAGGTCAAATATCAGCATCTTGCCTGACTGTAATCCTGTCAGTGAATCAAGAAGGGCACATGTGATGGGATCTCTTGGGCATCCACATCCTGGCTCTTCAGTCATTGCTGTATTAGTTAATGCTCCGTTTATATCTTTCAGTGGATATAATGCAACTTTACACAGTGGAAGGTACCATCAGAGCAATGAGGCAGAAGGCAAAATGCTTGTTCAACAATCGTTTTTTTAACACTTGCCTTCTAATAAAAGGTAACAATCACAAAGTCTTCAAACTGTAAGAGATGCAAAATCCTTTCCCACAACTACCCTAACCAAGTTAATCTCTTATATTTTTGGAAAAATTTGAAAAAGAGTTGTCCACACAGAATTTTTTCAGTTTTGAAATCTAACATGTTTTTCTTTGGCTAAATAAGCCAATAGGCCAGCATGGAGGCATGGTGAATAGAGAAAGAAAAATGTGTGAGTGCCTGAAGAGCAACGCTATGGCTGTGTTACCAGTGGTGGTGGTGAGCAACATAAGGTCAGTTCTGGAGGTGTTACCTGTCCTTTGCAAATCTCTTGAGCAATCCCACTTTTTTTCAACCTATCAAAGCACAAATGTGCACATACTATCCAATGGAGAATGAGAGTGTTAATCTCTATACCATAGACACCCCATAAATTCTGGTGATTGCAATCCAGGTAATGGGGAGGTCCAGTGCTTTTGTGTCAGCCCTCTTCTGAGGCAAAACATCAACACAGGATGTTGATCTTGAATTATTGTATGATATAGTAAATGTACAAAACACCATGTATCTGTAGGGTAATATAGATGAGTGATATATGCCAGAATTATAAAGAAAAAAGTTTGGGAAAAAAGTGGTTTCCCCAAAGTTAGCATATTACCCTCGATAATATAGCTCACTTAGTTGAAGAAGACTAAAAATTTGACTGCATAAGTGGTTTCTGAATATTTATGAATAGCCTCAATATTGTACAGAGGAATAGATCAGGAACCAAAAATATATCAGAGTACCAACCAAGATCTTATGAGCCCTTCCACTTTCACCCAAGGCCATCACAGAAGGAAAGCATTCACTCCAGCCAAAGTAACATGATGTTCAGGGGCTGAACAGGATTCAAGAATAAACAAAGACTGTTCATGCCCATAAAATATAGAGGCAGCTGGAAGACACAAAATAAAACATCTCCTAGAGCCTCTGGGCCTACTGAAAAGCATGGAGTTACCACCCAGCCTTGGATTGTTCTCTTTGCTCTTCGTGCACATGTGTTCAGCTTTGCTGGCCATGATGGGGAGCAGCCCTGACATCCCATTTGTCAGTGAAAGGAAAGATTTCTCCCCTTGAAGCTGGCAGCTTCTTGGGCTTGGTTTCTCATGCCTGTTTAAGTACAGGACACAATTTCATCACAGTCAAGCTCGTGAGATGAGGGAAAATTATCAGTACAGAATCACAGAATATACTGAATCAGAAGGGACCCATCAGAATCATCAAATCCAACTCCTGACACTCTGTAGGATACACCAAGAATCATACAACATGCCCGAAAGTGTTGTTCAAATGAAGTACTTTAAAAATGAGGCCTCTTTAATTACTAATTCATGAGACCTTCAGAGAGGGGAGTATGCCAGAATGGCTTGCTGTAGAGAGCATATCTTATGAATAAACATTGTATTACATATACTAATTACTTTATTGGTATATTATTTTTATTAAGAGACAATATGAAAGAACAATGACTCTTGAGGGAACAATTACATGGGAAGTAAGTTGTTAACAGATTTAACAGACCATGTTTAGCATACCTTTGTTAGCAAAAGATGCTTCAGAATTGTAGTAAGTAGCTCTTGGGCTGATTTCTTAGTACCTCTTTTGCCGTGGAGATCATTGAAAAGTTCCTGTTGTGTTGCACAGACATTAGACTGTACATAGTAGTGCTAAGTGAAACTTCAGTTACACACTTGCAAGATGAAAGGCTATTGGAGAGTTTCAAAAATATAGCAGGAAACAGGTCTGCTCTCCAGCACCAAACAAAATTTAGCTTGCAGTACCTGGAAGTATTTAAGAAGCCTAATTCTGGAGAATTAGCAGTTTTTTCCCTAAATTGCACTCAATGAGTACATTCTTGAATAGATTGGCATAAGGTGGATTTCATTGATCTGTCTGAAATTACGGGCAGTTTCACTTTGAGTTACATCTTATAGTAATGAAAATTCTGAGAAAAGCTGTCATTTTACATGTTTACTGCAATTGGTATCCAAGGGGATGTTAATGATTTGAAAAGTGTAAATGCTCATTTTGAGAGAGTAGTTAAGTTTTAAGTTGCATAGAAATGCATGCTTGACTGTTGAGAGAAATTTCAATTCCACTTCTCCCAGAAAAAAAGCTGGGATAAGAGCACCTGGCACAATTTTTGCTTTCAAACCAAGGTCCAGATCCATAGGTTTGACAGTAGGCAAAATAGTTCCTCCAAGATAAATTCCTTTTAATTTGGGGAAACATAATAGCATCACCAGTGGTGGTTTAAAATGAATGTAGGATGTATTTCATCATTATAAGGTACAGTCTTTAGTTTCCCTGTTTCAAGAGCAAAAACCAGATTCATCAGCTTGTTTATCTCCTTACTGAATCAACTTTCCTTTAGCTCTGCCCAGGAATGCCAGTGCCCAAGCAGTCAGTTCAAGATGCTGGAAGCAGGGGCTGGAAGGGAACTGTTAATTAAGCAATTAGATCTGGGGAGGGAAGGCTTGCTGAGGGGATCTTGTAGAGCTATACAAGGCCTGGGTGTATATCCATGGAAGTTCACGAGCCAGGTGGTGGATGTGTAGGAAAACTGTGGAAGTGGAGTTAGCTCCTGCTGTTGGCCTCGGGCTTGCCCTAAGGTCCTGCCTGTGGCAAACAGATTGAAAGCAAGACAGATGCAACAGCAGGCAGTCCTGGAAAGGCACAGAGCATTCTAAAAGGACCTAGATCTAACTAAAAGCTTTTTGAGAGACACTTAATGCATTGCTTCTCACCCAGCTGTGATGGTCTTTGGCAGATGGGTGTTCACTGCTTAGGTTTTCATTTTAGGCTCTCTGTCAAGAAAAGAGAGAAATAGGCAGTCTTAAGCAGCAGTTCATATGGCCTATTTTAATGTGCTGCTGAGGAGGGGCTGAATTGCCCAGAAGTGCATGTTTCTGGTCAGATAAACTTGTCAAATGGTCAAAGGAAACCTGCTTTTATTCAGAGCTTTGGAAAGAAGAGATGTCTGAGGAGGATCCCATCATGGAAGGAGTGTGGATGGCTGTGGGTTGATTTCATTTTAGTTGCTCTGACCATTATTTAAGCCTGTGCTGAGTATTGCATGAATATCATGCTTAGTGATAATAGAAAGTGTCAGATTCCCCATGTGTGGTGCACAGATGGTCCACAGTGACCCCGATTGTGTATTTAATGTGCACAGAGATCACTTGTACCACACATATGCAGGAGATTTGAAGTCTTCCAAAACCATCAGCCTTGTCACACACATGGTGAAAAGTTGATCCTCACATAGCAGGAAACCTGTGATGGAGAAACTATTCCAGCTTGGTCCTTTGTTATCCGTAAATCCCAGTCAAATGTATACATTCCTGACATGCCACCATTCAGCTCCTTCAGAGAGCCAAGGGGAGGTACGTGGGGGAACCCAGACACTGGATAGACCTACCATTCCTGTCACCAGGAGAACAATCCCTCAGAGGGATCCGTGAGCTAAACAACCATGACAGCAGACACTTGCTGGAGCAGAGCTGTGTCATTGCAGGAGAAGTACTTTGAGGGTTGATTTCATCCAGGCTCCCGACAAAGAACAAACTGAAAATTGTATAGGACTCCTACACACTGACATTTCACCTCATATTTGTTCCAAAAGCAAATGTGTCTTTAGAAAGTATAATTGCCAGTATAATTGACTTTAAATGTACTTTCTGTTAGCTAATCAATTTTCAGTATCTAAGTCTATCTGCTTTTCCTTGGTTCAGCTAATATTTTCACCAGTTCTGAGAAAAATAAATCAAGTCATGTTATTTTATATACAGTGATACTATTTTAATACATAGTTCAAAAGAATGGCAGTTTCAAGCAATGTTTCAACCAGCTGTCACTGCTACTGGGCTACGAGAAATTTTTCAGTTTTCTAGAGATTGGTGTAGTTTGGGCAATGTATTCAGTGGTAAATCAGTGTGAAACCCGCAGACACTTTGTTCTTCTTTAAATTATACCCAAATCAAGTATTGTGGGCCATCAGATATTGTATGACATGTTAATGCATGACTGTAAGGTATTAAATGGTTCTCCTCTGAAATTCTACATGCTATTTTGGTAAAACTGTAGAAGACTAGAGAGTTTTAAAAACAGTTTATTGAATTATAGCAGTGCAAGCTTCTTCATTCTAAAGACAGTAGTACACTTCAGTGAATTTTGCCCATGTCTATGACTAGATTTAGAAATGAGAAGTAAAGAAATCCTCACTGGCCAGATAATGGGTTGGGACATTTTCTGGACCTGAAAAGCCTGAATTTGATATTTTCTCCCAGTATAAGGGCACTTCAGGAGACTGCTTTAAGTACTCCACTAGAGAATATGATATGATGCAGGAAGAAAACTGTTAAAGCTAAGTTAGGTTTTGTGCAAAGTCCTTAAAGACTTACTGAAATAAAGCAAAAAACTCCTGTTCAGTCAGGGAAGTGGACCTTGGCTTGCCTGAAAAAGAGAGAACAGAAATTAAATTTCTTCCCTTATTCTGTGAAAGGTTCACAGAGCTATATCTCTATTTTTATTACTTGCATTTGTTAAAATTGCCTTAAATTGAAATTGCCCCAAATGATTTTGGCTTGCCTTGTTCTTCAGTGTGAAAACAGGGAACAAAATGCTCTTGTTTTGGTTAAAACAGTTCATTTTACTCATTTGATTTGAGAATGCCAAAAATTTAACCAAATGTATTCAAAGAAACCAGAAAAATGAATCATCTACTCAGTCCTCTAGCTGAAAAAGATGAGAGAAAAAAATCCTAGAGTTATTTCATGGTAGATCCTAGTAGATTTATGTACAGAATTGTATGATGTATATCTGACAGCAGTAGCCATGAATGGAACAGTCACAGTGAACCTTTACACTGATGTGTTTCTTTAAGTTTTCTCTTTAAGGTTTCTTGCTGCCAGTGTGAATAACAGGAGGAAGATGCAATTCAACTTGTGGTGTCCAGAGATAAGGGAAGGATTTTTTTTTTTTTTTTTGAATGAGAGTGGCTGAAAAGTCTGTATTGAGTAGAGATTGAGGAGCTGTAGCCATGGGAACCAGGCTGATGCTGGTGTCTTTCTCTAAAGGAATCAAACCTCTCAAAATTCCCAGAAGCATCTTTATAGGAGCAACAGCCACAGAACTGACAACAGGAAGAAAAGCTATTGATTGCCTGCCAGTAGAAACTGGGAATGTCAGGGTTAGGAAAGACCATGACCATGATTTAACAAGAAATATATAGTATATACAAGAAAATTCCACCAAAAGCCTCCCAAAACTCTAAAAGCTGCAAAAGACACTGTGTTGGGTGCATGGGTTTGAATGTAGGAGGGAATGACTCAGTCCTCAATTAAGTGAGAATTGTGGGTATGAGTGTCACTTGCACGTGCACAGATGGAACAGGGGCCTCAGCTCAGAAAACAGAGTCAGCAGCTTTTAACCCTTGCATGGTAAAACTAACTGCACAGCATTTTTTCCCCTATGTGATAGGAACAGAGAAGAACTTAGGAATCACACACAGCTCTTCTTCAGAAATACGAACTACCCAAAGCCTGAATACAGTAACAGCCCAGAAATGTCTGCTCTGACAAAAACGGAGAAATTCCAAGCAGCACATTGTCCATCACCACAGTAAGAGGGGAAAATGGTTTCATAACTGTTTTGGAGGAAGAGGATCTCTGGGCAGATGGCATTTGGCCAGGGAGCCTGCTCCCAGGAGGCTGACCTCAGAGCAGTGTCCTCGGTGCTTTCCCCTGCACCGGGCAGAAGACACACACACACCAGCAACTCTCCTCACACGTGTGAGAAGTCAACACCTTTCCTTAACACACAACCTCCTAATGCCCAGAGCTGCTCCTGAGCTGGCAGCAAGCAGAGAACAAGATATTTAAAAATGGGAACGTAAATCCAAAGTTCCCTGCTAAAAGCCGCGGTGGTCTGATCGGCACGGAGACTGAACCTCTGATCTCAGAGATGAAAGGGACCAGCTTTGCTGCACAGAGCTGTGCTGACTCCCATCCAGCACACTCAGGGCATGCAGAGCTCAGCTTTTTTACTCTTCTTCAACAGTGCACCACGTGAGGAAATCCCCTGGTTTGCTCCCAGCCCATACCTTATGTAATATTTAAATGTAGCAAGATACGTGGAAGAAAAAGATCCAGATTTATACATGTCCTCTTCCATAAAACAGACTAAAACATCAGGAACTGCTAGCAGTAGCCTAACAGGCACTCACCCAGACATCTAATAGTTTTTAATGCTAATCAATAGAAAAGATTCTGGGAAGTGACCTTGAGAGTCTCCGGGTGATACATATTTTGAAGCAGTGGGAGATTCTGATGCTTCAATGCAGTAATTTCTGGAAAAGGATATGTGGAAGGGTAGTGAAGATCTGAAAGGGTGGCATTTGTTGGAGGAAGGTATCCAAAAAGGGGTAACTTCTGGGAGGAAAAAAATGGTGAAAATCCAAAAGACTAAGCCAAGTTGTTTCAGCTGCATTAACAGCTTCTCTGTGAGATGTTGAACACTCATTGTATGATCAACTCATGAAACTTCCTTTTCCTGAGGAAGGGGTAAATATTTATCACCACAGCAAAATTTTGAAGGTTTATTCAGTATTATAGGAAATAATGACTTGCAAATTTTAAGGGAGTAAAAAAAGGTTGCTTTTAACTATAAAGAAAAGTTTCTTTCCTTTTTAAGCTTAAAATTTATTATGTGTTATATATATGCTACTCAGTATTCCAAGTACTCCTCCTATGCTGCCTGGTATTTTAAGGATATATCCATTTTTTAGTACCAAACATATATTATGTCTTTTTTTCTCTTCTGTATGCAGTTGGACCTTTTTGTTTGGCACCAGACAAAATGCAATTAGACTTTGAAGGGTTCAAACCACTGTTAATGCTTTAACAACTTGGAGTAGCTTCTGTGAAAGAATACTCAGTCTTTTTTTCATCAATAAACACTCAACGGCATATGTTTCTACATTTCAATATCCATTTATCCATATCTTTATTTCTCAGGAAGTCAGTATTCATTAAAAGGAATACACTTTTAAAATGTATCATTATGGTAAGGCATTTCTCATGTGATGTAGAGAAGAAATTGCAAGAATTTTCATTCCCAGGTGTTAGTATAAGGAGATTTCACACTTTTTTAGCATGCTTTTTATTTTATCAGTGAACTTCCATAAAAGTCAGATGACTAATGTCTCAATCTTTATAATAAAGTTAATGCCTCAGCTAAAAATATTTTAAAACCTGAAAAATCTGCTTAAATACAGCATCTTGAAAGGTATGATTTTTTAAATTATTTCTTTTGTGTCCTGAAAGCAAAGTGAATGTAATAAACCACTAAGCTAGCTTAAAGCTCAATTTGAGTAGCACAATTATTTGTGTGCTTAATTGCAAGTATATGAGATTGCAATTCTGGTATCTACAGTGAGGTCACTCACAAGTCTGAACACAAACAAGTGTTTAAGTACTTTGTTGGATCAAGTCTTTAAGAAAATTACTGTTGCAACAGAAAAATTAAAGTCTCACTGATGGGGCTTGACTGCAGGAAATTTAGCATAGATAATACCACTTACAGAAACCCTTTGTGGTACCTTGTACAATGACAGCCAAACAGCAATATATTTCCTTCTTGCTTTGAAATGCAACAAATGGCTTTCTTGCCCTCCTTTTGACTTGTAAATATCAGAAGTCAAAATCATGCTCTGACCAGTCTTGGGGCTGTTTGAGGGTTTTTTGT
This sequence comes from Chaetops frenatus, assembly GCA_013400775.1. Taxonomy (NCBI): domain Eukaryota; kingdom Metazoa; phylum Chordata; class Aves; order Passeriformes; family Picathartidae; genus Chaetops; species Chaetops frenatus. Next base: position 300,015 of record VZTR01005369.1, on the reverse strand, counting down.
TCTTAACAGTTGATTCTGATATAAAGTAAACTTTACGTGTTTAGAGGATTGAGGCAAAAAAGAGAATACAATGAGAAAGGAAGGAATAGTGAACATGCTTGGAGAGAGAAGACTACCATGAAAAAGAGGGATGAAGGAAAAGTCTAAGCATTATCTAGAGAGATTAGGACAGTAGAGGGAATGAGGCATTCTCAGATGAGACATTGTCAGATAGAAGCTGCAAAGAATCTTAAATATGAGGGTGAGAAAGTCTGAATTCTGTGAGCAAGATGTATGGGTCTGTGGTGAGTGAGCTTTGGGTTGGGCAAAGTTTATTTGAAATGGCAGACATTGTAAGGGTTAAAAAAGAAGAGTAATAGGAAGTGGTTAATGCTAATTATGAGAGAATCAATGTTAGTTATTTTTTATCATGTAGCCACTAAAAAAGGTTGTTATTTTGAATATTCCAGATTTAGCAAAAAGAATTAGTGAAAGTCTTAATGTGAGGAGAATGAAGTGAGAAAGATCGAACATAATATTGAGCTTCAACCTGCCAGAGAAAACTGGTGATAGAAAACTGGGAGAGGGAAGGCATTTTAGGAAGAAGTAAGAGAAGTTCCATTTTAGAGATGCTTGACCTTGAGAAACAACAGGAGATCCAAGAGAGAGTAGTAGAGAAACAGGTATAGACACAACAGGCTCAAAGAGAAAAATGAGGTTTTGGATTTGAGGGTCAGAGGCAACGAGGCAAGAAAGAGAATGAGAATAAGCCATGCTGCAGGCAAGTCATGGTGAGCAATACAGGGTGGGAATCTAGAGATGCCCAGAGAGCCACTGAAGCCACCAGAGAGGCTTCATCTTGGAAAATGCAGCTGTTGAGTCATCACAGCTAAAAGTATAGTAGGTATATCTTTTATGGATGGCAGAGGGAAGGGAACACTGTCAAAATCTCAGTCTTCCTCTCCAGAACGAGACATGCACTGAAGAAAAAGTAAAAGAAGCGGGATTTGTGAAAAGTGGGAGGTAAGAGAAATAAGGGGAGGAAATTTTGTCAGGATCAGATGTTAACGAGGAAGAAAATGAGAGAAATGAAAATGAGAGAACTGAAATTTGAAGCCACTGCTGTAAAATCTGAAAGGACCAGAAACACCTTCTGGGATGGAATATTTTAAACTTTCCTCCAAATAATTATACCTTTACAGAGTCACGGTGTGTTCCTCTAAAATGATGGCTTTTTGTTCCATGTCCAGCATGGTATTCGGTGGGTATTAAATGGAATGCTTTGCAGTTCAGCTGCAGGTACAAAGCAAATGATGCATTTCTTTGCTTGAGGCCCTCATTATGCTCTGTAAACAATCAGAATGGAGATTTATTCTCCACTCACTGATTTCCAGCTCTCGGGTAAAAGCATGAGGGGCATGCTAGAAAGAAATCACTAAGACACTGATTATCTGTTTCTCCTAGCCAAATTGGTTTAGGTTTCTCCAGGCCTCCTAGCAACAGCTTTATTATTATGGAGCAATTTCCCCCCCAAATTCCTCTAAAACAAGTATCAGATTCATGTTTCAGATAAGAAGAAATTATATTCTTTAACTCCCAGGGCCTGTCTACTGAAATAAAAGCTCCAAATTAAACATGTGAGTATGGTTTCATTTTGATACATTGACTTTTTCTTGGGTTTGTTTTTGTCTTTTGTTTTTGTTTTTAGTTTTGTTTTGGTTTGGTTTTTGATGTTGTGGTTGTTGTTTTTGGTTTTTTTTACATTGTTTAACAGTGAATAGTTAAAAATGATCAATATATAATACATTTATTCCACAGATGAGAAAAAAAATAATTCCTCTTAGCAAATATTTTCCTGCAGTATTAGCATATTTCTTTTAATCTAGCAGTAGATATGAATCATAGCACACACATGCATCACTTTTGATTACTTACAAACAAAAAGCTATACTGCACATTATGTTGGAAGTAAACACATATATGAACAATTTATTAAGTTCTACACTAATTGCAGTTTCAGTTGTTTACAACCTTACGGTGTTCATATTTCTTGTGATACCCCAGGAGAACTACGGTATGTTAAGAGAACTGAACTAATCTCATAAATATGTATTCTTTGTTTCATGGTAAATTTTTCAGAAGCTGTTATGTTACTTAGATGCATACCTCCTAATAATCATTTATTTAATCCCTGAGTAAAAGATCTATTATGTAGTGTTCTTTTCTAAAGTAGCTTAAGCACCAAGAAGTTGGTGAGACTTGGATTCACATGGCAGTTTTGGGGAAAAAAAATTTTCTTCAAGCTTTGAAAGACAAAAAATTCTGTATGGAGAAAAGATACACAATGGAGCACTTCTGTCATCCTCAGATTTTTCCTGTAGTGGTACAACTGTGATTTTTCAGGAGGAGGAATGTATTGTTTTGGTGGTTTCTCTTGCCTTAACCACAGGTGCAACCTTCCCAATATCTCTACAGAGGAATGGTGGCTAAAAAAGCTTTCCCCCTTTCATTGTTTTTCTCTGTAGTGGGGTGCCATAGCAATGAAGCCTCTGGTGGGGCCAGCAGCTGGCTTCCTTGTGTCACTTTGTTCAGCCACACCAGGAATTGCAAAGGACTGGTGCAAGCAGATTCTTGAGGACACAGGTTTAGCCTGTGAGATGTGCTCTGCTTCTGGGGGAATATGGGAAGCTCCTTATGGTTTTTTCTTAAGGGGGACACTCTTAAGACAGAAGAAAAGAAGAAGAGGAAATCAAAGCATCTACAGTGTTTCTAGAGGACTTGACTGAAGGGGTAGAAACTGTTACATTCGTATTGCAACACTCTGGTGCTCCTTGGGTAAAAAGCGAAATGACAGCAGTTTCACCTGTAAAGTCTTTTTTAGCACTGGAAATCTTGCTGGTAATTACAGAACGTGACTCCCTTGAGGGCAGAGTCAGTTTATATCAGATTCTCTGTGTTCCTAGAGACTGTTATTGTGTTCCTTCCTTCAAGAAAAACTCAGGTGATACGCCAAGGCAGACCTGGACTCGTGCAGGAAAATGTAGCCCATTTTGGTCAAGTGAGACTTAGCACCTTCTTCTGATTGAACTTAATTCAGGTGGAGAGAGTTTCCATTACTCTTTCTGCTAGTGGCACATATAATGACAAAGGCTTAATATTAGAAATATAGAATATTTAAAGTTAGCAAGCATTCTTATACAGCCAGTGTTGCAAAATACTTTGACGTTTTAAAAAAGGAAATCTTTCAAAATGTCAAGATTAACACCTGGTAAGAAATTTGAGGGAATACAAAGGGAATACATGCTTTCATTAAAAGTCATCTGAGGCCTAAGAAGATATTTATTTATAATACCAGATTTTCTTATGAACAGTAGCCAATTGTAGCTTAATATAGGACAGCAATTCAGACAAGAATGGTTCTAACTTCAGACTGTATTTTGAACATTGGGTATTTTTAGCCAAGGTACACATTGACTTTAGCACACTCCACATGTACAATACAATAACAACAGAAAGAAAGCATCAAATTTTTAAAAAGAGGACATCTTAGCTTATTATCCATATATTATAATGTGTTTCATGCTTCTCATAAAGGGGACTAAGAAATTCACAAGAAATTCAACAGTTGTACAATCTTTCCTGCCTGGTATATTTAAATTACTTTCAGCAAAAGGAAGTAGATGTTGCTATAAATCAACCTCAAATTTAACAAAAAGGGAAAGGACAGCATGTGTTGGTCCCCCCATACTTCATTCTGTGGGTACAAACCCAAGCACCTCTGCAAACTTCACACACGAAAGCTCCAAAAGTTTTCAAAGTGCAAGGGATTTTAGAGAGATATTTATGACCCAAGGACCTAAGCTTGCTTCTGCATTATTGAAAATACATGTTAGAGTACAGCGAACAAGCAATGACTTATTATGGAGTCAAAAGGATTAGCAACATGGTTTTGTCACTTTCTTTTATGAATAAAACACATTAATAACGGCTTTGCAAAACCAAGTAAAGTAGAGCATAATATACTGATGCGAACAATAAATAAAACTTGGAAACTGTAGTAGACAAGAATATTTGTTTATGTTTCTCCTTGAAATCATCTGTATGCAGCCTTCTTAAGTATTTTACATATCTCTGAAGAAACTTCATTTAATGTAGAACTGAAAGTATTTGAAGCTGAATGTACATCTTGAATACATGATTAAATTTAAATCTGAAGCGTTAACAACAAATAAATATTTTCCTAAAGGTAAGTAGAGTTGTCTCCATGTATTTTAATAGATTATGAATATTACATATACCCGGTCAAAAATCAGGAAAATGTTGAGTGATAGCCAAAATCTATTACTGAAAATATGAACTAAACACAAATTAAGTTGGAGGCACACAAGAAAAATTTTGTTTTATGTTTCTGAACTCAGGTTGTGCTTTTTATCTTTATTAAACATAGTAAAATTAGGAATTATGATTGCAAGTAAAATTCCACATATAGTTTGTGACAATAGACCATTAAATATTGCACAGTGGCTTTCCTGCAGCTGTGAATTGTATTAGGGCTCTTATAATGGGGTATAAAACACAAGAATCCAATCTTTCTTCACATGCACCAATAGCTCCCATCATTTCATTCACATGAAATCTCCTTGTTGCTAGTGAAAAATGGCTGATGAGTAAAGTAGGGTATATCCCAGTATATGGCACCTTTAATAAAACGTCTGCCATTTGAATAACTGGAAACAACTTCAGGGGCAATTTCAGAAATTCAGGAAAAGAAAGAATAAGTATTTTTTTTTTCTAAATTAAATAAATTTATTTAAAGAATAAATACAATTTTTGTGGACAAGTTTTTGTTGCAAATTATACTTTCAGGTTCTGTAACGTAACTATAATGCTATACCGTATCTTTGCAGAGTGCTGTTTTCCTCACAAAAAAATCCCACTCTTTTATAGTTCCTTTGCACACCCTTTAAAAAATAAATTTAGAAGACACTGCTGTGTCTACAAACATCTACAACAGGTCTGTTTGGTGTGCAATAAATACCTGCATTGCTGCACTCGGCAATCAAGTAAGCAATATATAACTCCTTTAGTTAATCTATTAAATAATAAGGTACTGTGTGCCTAGTTGTGTTCCTTCTAGCCAAGATTTCCTGTCAATTTACAGAATTTATACTATCATTTTGCAGAGGCCCTGTGAAATGAGAAAATAACAAATATTTATTCAGTTCCTGGAACAGAAGCACAGAAAGGATGTTTTTGAAGGTGGCATCTCCGTTCCCAGCTGTGGAAAGGAAAACATTTGGAGGCTGTTTAGCACCTGTGACTGCTCTGGAAGTGGAGCTGAGTGCAGTCCCTACCCTGCCATACCCAGTCTTGGCTCCATCCCTCTGTAAAAGCTTAATGTATGGCTTTTCTGCTGCAACTAAGTCTTATGAGCAGCCAAGTACAGAAAAGAGGCAGTTGATGCCCCACCTCCTTAATAAAATATTAAAATCCTGTTGCTGTTATTGTTTTTTCTTGTGGATAGACAATGTGTCTCTTCCATGATTTATACTATTTGAACACACAGATTTGCATTCTTTTCCTGTTATTGTGTTCAGTAAGTTGAAAACATGCACTGAGTGATGTGAAGTTTTATCAGACAGCTCTTCTATGTAAAAGTGCTTTTTGGGAATGATAATGAGACCACCACATGGGACCTGATACTCTGCTTCAGCCATTGACCCATTCTGGAAGTTTTTCTCCTGTTTTTCTGATCTAAAATATTTCCTTTTGGAAGATACTTCAGTGACTTCAAAGATTTGCTCCCTGCTAGATTATACCTGCTCCTGCTTTCAAGGAAAATAATTGGCAGTGTTGAAAAAAGAACTCAGGAAAAGTACATACCATCTTATAGCTTACTGGTCTCATTGCCATTTCTAGTGTACAGATAATTAACAAAGAAAAGCAAAAAGTCTGAATGAAAATACAGTCATTGGCTTCACTGGAGTTTCTGAAAGAGCCCTTCAAGTTCATTCAAATGTCTACCCAGGAATAAGTAATTTCTTGCTGAAAAACTGCATTGTTCTTATGGGAGTTAGACATTATATTTGTTTTATGGTATGATTTAATCACCATCCAAATTATTTTGACACTATACATACCCATCATCCTGTGTGATCCTGCTGTGTATTTTAAATACCTTTACAGAATCCTTTTTACCTGCAAACCAGTGTCTCACAATCAGTGGGACTTCATCACATACCTATCTTACAAAAAATACATTTATTTTATAGGGTGCTGAAGTCATTATGGGCCATGTATAGGAATTCAGATTAGAGTTTATACACATTTTCTTCTTTTTTCTGATCTGTTACACTGTGATTCCTTTCATCTTCAATTTTTCTCCAGCTTTTTAGAAATTTTGTATTAGTTTTGATCCATCTGTATGTCTATATTCTCTCTTTCAATAATCCCACTCCTTTTTATCTTTATCAGCTTATTTCTGCTTGCTTTTTCTCCTTGTCATGGTTATTAATTTCTCTCTTCTGTATTTGCACTCATCCCCTTTCCTTCCTTTCAAGCTAACAAATGTAGACTGTATTTACAGACTGGGTTTTTTAAAGAATAACATATCAAAGTCAGACTACAAATATTACTTATGCCTGATGTCAGTTATTCACTGCTTGTCATTTCCAGTGCACACATCACCAAAGAGCCTCCACTGACACTCTGGCCCAAAGTATAAAACCTCTACCATTACATTTCAAAAAATAACAAATCTCTTCATGTCTGAGCTGTCAAAAGAACCTCTTGGAATAGCCAGCATAGAAAGAGACACAATCACTAGCCACACACACACTATGTAAGTATGGTCAAATACCTACTAGCAGCAAAAGCTTATAACTCTGGGGGTGGAGGTGGCAAGCCCTTTCTGAGCAGCTCCAATGCAGCAACACGGATTGATATTCTTTCCCTTTTTTTTTTTTTTCCAATCTGCCCTTTCTGGGGTATCTGGAGCATTCTTCTGAGCAGGGCCTGGGAGTAGCAGTGCCTGGGATGCAGCTGCAGCTCTGCTGGAGGAACACTGCGGGTGAGTGCCAGGGTGGCACTGCACATTTAGGGTTAGACAATGTATAAGGCCACACTCTGCTGCCTGCTGTGCTGCTTGCCGAAGCCAAGTGAGAAAGAACAAGCAAGGCTTGGCAAGTGGGGTCGTTCTGCGTTCTGCAGAACTACTGCAAAGAACCCCTCTCTGACACCACACCATAGAGGGACATGGATGCAACTCAACCGTGTGCCCTGGTAGGATCCCACACCAGCTGGGGTGCAGAGGTAGGGAGAGAGCATTGCTGCCAGCTCTAAGCCAAAGGGGAAGTGAAATCTCCCAAGAAACTTAAAACCATCAGTCTTCTGGACCTCTCTTTATGTAGACTGGGAAAAAAAATGGGAAAGAGCTGGTTCAGAGAAGCGATTCTTGCAGTTGAAGTTCTCAAGAAAGAGGCGTCTGTTCATTCTAGCAGAGAGCTTTACTGAAGAGGAGAAAAAACTTGCACGTGACTGTAAAGGCATTGCTAAAGGTTTCATGTGCTAACCTAATATTTCAGACTTTGGCTAAGATTTTTGCTTGTCACACTAGTGTGCTACTGAAATTGCAAAGTACTTCAGTACAAGCAGACTGCTCTCATACTTAGAAAATTGTACAGATACAATAGATACCATGAAATAAATATTATGATTAATTTATCTTTATTTTGATATATCATAGTTGTTTAAACAACAAGTTATTAATTTCTACATGTAACTCAGTTCATGTTCATCTTTTAATATTCCTTCTTTTTTTCCTTAACTGTTCTCAAGATCCTTGTAAAGCTAGAATCCCTCTTCTCTGAGGAAAACAAGTAACTACATCTTTAAAAAAGGCTAAATCAAGCTTTCTTTCAGAAAGAAAAAGCAAACATCGCTTTCTGGATTAATGATTTACCAATCCAAACCATGCTTCGTTCCTGAGAACTTAGTGTGTTGTTTGGCATTTTCCTCATGCTATTCTGAGCTAGTTCTAAACCTCACACAACACTTAAATAATGGAGAGACCCTGAAATCAGATCTCACTACTTTTGGATTTATTCACACTCAAACATCCACACTGCAACTCAGCTGGCTTGGATGATATTTAGTCACACTCAGCAGTTTTGACCCCTCTCAAATTTTCTAGCTCCTGGGATTTAAGGGAGGAAGCCATGCAACAGGCAATAAATGACTCCCAGAGTCACTCTCCCCTAGTGTTTGCTGCCTGCTATAGGATCTGCTACATCTTCCTCATCTCCCCTTCTGATCCAGACTTCCCTGATAGCATCGCTTCCCATGCTGGCTTGATGAGCTGAAGAGAAGGAAGGCCTGCCCCAGTGTCTGAGAGCTGTGCAACAGCCAGAGTGCTGCAGGCTGGTGTGAGCACAGCAGTACAGAGGGGGCTTTTTCCATGGATGAATTATGATCTGCAGTTTAGTGTCATCACATTTTCTATCTGTTACTGATTCTGCTGTTAGTGCCATTCCCCAGCGTGGTCATGAGTGTGTTCCTACATTCCTCTGGTACAATACTGAGAAATGTGATGCTCTGTGGTTTTAGTTCCTGTAATGAGAACAAGGCAGTTTTCCTCACACACAAATTTGTAATTATACAAGACTATACTGTGTTACTGGCAACTAATTAGAATTCTCTGTTGAAATGGCATTACTTTATTACACATCATTAACATAAAATGTCAAAGCTAGCATGATAGTTGTTTTCATATGAAAAATTAGCCTACTTCTGTAAGTAAAAGCAACAAAATTACGGCAATTTTGTATCAGTTTTTTAATATATTATAAATTTTAGTTCATGTGGCATGGTCAGAGGTTTTTCCACATAAAAATCATGAAACAGGAATCCTCCCTTTAAAAAATGTCAGTGACTATCAATTTTGTCCTCTGCGTTTATTATGCAGATTAAATAAAATTCAAAAAACATCACATGTCAAAGGGCTGGGGGGTTGAACTTATAGTACTAAGCTCATATTTTGCTCTATGTCCTTAGAGCACAGAGTACACGTTACAAAAAAATTACTCTCCTCCACCACTAAATAAGTGATATTATTGTCATATTGCATAAGGTTAAACTGAGAGAAGGAATTGAATTCCTCCCTGCCAGACAGTAAGTAAAATGCTGGTGCTGGGATGAGGACACAGGGCTCTTTGGAGCAGGCTGAATATCAGGATATCACATTTACTTCTCATTTACATGCTAGTTTTGAATGTTTCTAAACTAGAAAATATGTAGGTTTTCATCAGCAATCCGTAGGAGACATTGGTGAAATCAAGCCACTGCTGGCAAGGTACCTACCTGTTAGTTGACAAGATCATGATGTTGGTAACGTATAAAACTGATGTGAGGGTAGCATTCCCTTGGCAGCACACTAAATATGCTGCAAGACACAAACCTGATGAGTATAATTTGCAAATGTGTATGGAGAATCAGTCTTGACAGTTTTGTTTACAAAGGCAGGCAGCTATTTGCTGATAAGAGATATGACATGCTATTCATCTTGCTGCTACTAAGCCAAAGGGATTGCAACTATGATAACAAACTGTTAGATTTGATTGTTGGAATGCTTATGCAATGTTAGTAATAAAGGGTGTTTAAAAGCATATCCCATTTGTTCTTGGGCAATCATATGGCGTTTCTTATAATAATTTTCCTGGGACACTTAAAAGGACAAGCTAATTAAAGAACAGATATCTGTGTGGCTCAGCTTTAATGGGTCTGTGTTCTCTAAGTAGGTGTATGTAGGAAACAGGAGCAGACGTGTCTTTATTTCTCTGCTTGCATGGGTTGAGGCAGGATGTCAAGTGACATAGTCACGGCCTCACATCTTTCAGTTCCTTCATTTTGGCTGGTGTTACCTCCACACACCTTCCAAAACTGGAAAATAAACAGTCCTAAATATAAGACAAGTGTAATGGCTTTAAACTGAAAGAGGGTAGGTTTAGATTAGGTAAGGAAGAAATTCTTTACTATGAGGGTGGTGAAACACTAGAACAGGTTCCTATCCCTGAAAATTTTCAAGGCCAGGTTGGACTGGGCTCTGAGCCACCATGTCTACTGGAAGGTATCCCTGCTTATGGCAGCTGGGCTGGAATTGGATGACCTTAAGGGTCTCTTCCAACACAAACCATTATATGATTCCAGGTACTGCTGAGACCTTCATGAAGCTGAGGAGGAGGTTTCTGGCTTGTTTCTTCCTATTAGTGAGCACCAGAAGAATGGGTCAGCATGACTAACACCTCTCCTTTGTCATGAGCCCCCAGCTTCAAACAATACTGAGAAAACACTTTTCCCAGCACTCCTAAATACCTGCACCATTTATAGCCTCCAGTAACATGTTGCTCACATATTTTCTACAAAGCTTATGATCAAAGTAAAAAAAACAACCCCAAACTTTCATATAATACTCTCCAAAGCAAATACAGGACTAGAGAACTCAGCCATTTTTTTTGGGAAATATTGCTCACTGAGCTTTGTTGAATGTGCACATACAGTAACTCAGTAATGTGCAGACATGGACTGATCCAGCTGCGATGGCTAAAGTAGTGTTTTTGTCTGGCCATCTCACCCCCATCTTGGCAGGGTGGGGTGACGGCCAGACAGTCTGAGCAGGCAACCAGGTTGACCATCAGAGATGATACACATGCCTCACCAATGGATTTAACCAAGGCCAAGTACACTTAAATGCTTGGTGAGGGTGTAGCTGCTGCAGGTTGCAGCTTGGTCTGTTGAGCTCATCTCTGACCCCCAGCTCACACCTCCTGGTCAGTACACTGGACAGAATATTTACAAGGATAAATATTACACACCCTTACGGGGCAGGCAGGAAGGCTACACCACTCAGTACTTGAGTTGCTGTGGCTAATTCAGCCTGAGTGCTGCAGTAATTCAGGCAGCAGTCTGCATTTTTGAATGTATTTGAGCATTACACATAAGTCTACACAAGGAAGACATATCAAAACCCCAAACTTGCCACAGCAGGGATTTTAGAACTAACAAGTGGAAAACGAGTGGCTTTGTTCTCGTTCTTACAGTTACAGGTGACTTTGTGAATAGCATATACTGTGCCAAACTACAACTGAAATCCTCTTTGAATGCAAGCAGGCCTTAGGTTTAGCAGCAGCTGTGAGATGGAGACTTACTATTAATGGCAGATTCAAGGAGCGTGAACAATAACGAGGCTCTGTTTAAGGTGGACACAGCTTGTCTGCATTAGAACTGGACCCTGAGACTCTGTGTTAATTAACACGATTTTAAGTGGTGTCAGCTGTTTCTGAGTAAACCTATTGATTAGAGCAACAAATGCATTATTCTTGGTCTTATAAGAATATGGATTTAGGAAGAGAGTTATGATCAGTAGGTGGGGTTTTAATTTTTTTGTCTCAAAACCTTTTGAAAGTTTTGAAATATTTTAATGGACTGAGAGGATTAATGCATTTTTTAATAATCTGTTATTTGGAAAGCACAAAGAAGAAATCAGTCTGGAATGTGATGATTTTATGTTCATTTCCAGGGGTATGTGACTTAGTTCCAGACAACACAATTTCTTATGCACAATTTTTACTCCTATTTAGCAGCCTTATTGAGCGAGTCTAATCAGGTACATGCATGTTTATAAAATTAGATTCTTGTCTTAGATATGATTTATAAATCAGGGGTTATAGTGTTTTAAAACAATCAGGTTTGTGTATGAGGATAATTATTTAATGTACCCTTAAACATCATCTTAGGGCCAGGGTGCCAGATCCATTAAAGGGATCTGGCACATAAACATGGGCGTTCTAGGGTGCTTAAGGCTGCAACTTGCCTTCCAATGGGAGAACCTCTCACTGCTGCTTCTATGGGTTGGTCATCTGTCTGAGGCTTCTGTCACTAGCTTTGACAATGAGAACAAAGATCATATTTTAGTAGCTATATTAAAATGTGAGGTATTAATTGTTTTATTCCATACTTCTTCCCAGAGGCAGCAACTGCACAGTGTGGCATAATTTAATAAAGCCATCCATCATCTGATGCCTGGGTGTGAAAAACTTACCAGGTAGTAGTGTAAGAAACAACTCTGTAATTCTTGTTTTGTCAGAGAGGGCACAACAGAACTGCTGTACACACGCTTGGGCTTTACCAAAAGTCTGTATATTGATCTGAAGTTAAAATATTGATAAGCCTCTGTTTTGACTAGAAATTGGGAAATTTTCTGGCCAAAACCGGTCATCTAATCTCACATTAGAGTTGCATTTACCTACTCCTCCCCTTACTACATACACCCAGCCTAAAGAATGAAGGGCACAATGCACATCCTGTAGAAGTTGGCCACCAGAGGTGGATGCCTGTGGATCGAACATGTGACAAATGACTACGCCATTGTGTGGCAGAGGCTCCATTCAGCAGATGCTGCAGGGTTGATGGTTGGCTTCTGGCCCTACTGCATGATGCAGCAAGCAGATCTCGGTAGCACCTAGGATGCAGGATGTATCTTACAACTTTAGCACACTGGCTTTATTCAAGGCTGCCTGACGTCTTAGGCAATCTTATTCATGCTGACTACACTCTTTTACATTTTCTGACTTTTTACCCCCAAGAACATAATTTTTTAATTTTAAGATAAAACAAAAAAGTTATTCCCCCTACAACACAGCTAAAGGAGTAAAGTTCAAATTCACATACTTTCATTCCCTTTTCCTGATGCAGCTATGCTAACACGTGCAAAGCAGCAGGTTCATGTGGGTAATGTGGAAGAGCTCACATGCCACAGGTTCCCCTCCTTCCTCAGATACCTCATGGACTATGCAGAAAATTTCTAGCTAACAGCTAGGGGAACTGATAAATCACCTGCTTCTTTGGAGCACAAAAATGCACCATAGTCTGGTATTAAACTGGAGGAGCTGGCTTAGCATTTAAAGCCCTGTGCTACTCTGCCCCTCTCAGTCTGGGAAGCAGAACTCTGCATAGTGAGAGCTCCCAGGTGGGATCTTTTAACTGCTGGGGCTTAATGAACATTATGTGAAAAGACCTTTTAAAGGAGGCTGCTCGGAGTTTACTCCTGGTTTTAACAACCCTAGGGTAGTCTAGTTTTGTTGCTGCCTTCTTAAAAGATTATTTGTGGATATACAGTGACTGCTCATTCCACCTCTATGTAAACGACCAAAGTCTAACTATCCTTCAAGGAAGGCCTCATACAAGGGTATTTCTGTCATTTTCTTCTAACTTAGATGTGAATGAGGGGAAATTCTCACCCTTTTACTGTTTTAACTGGCATGACAGGACTGCATTCGTTGACCTCAGGTACCTGAACGGAATGACTAAATTGGTAAGCTTGGAGATTTATAGGATGCACACTAAAGTACTGTGAAAAAGGGAAAAAAAAAACCAAAACAAAAAAACCCCCAAAAAACCAAAAGAAAGCTTTGAGAATGGTACCTTAACTGGACGCGTAGATCAATAATCAACTGAGTAGCTACGTTTGAAAGATCTGTGACCTACCACAGAAAATGGGGCAAAGGTGTATCTGAAATTTTTCAATGCTTCTTGGTTGCTGCCAAGCACAGAATACTAAGAAACCAATCTTCGCGATGCCATCTACCCTGAGCAATAAAAAGCCCACCCTTAATTTAACAGGAGTCACCAGTCAGCTCCTGAGGCATAAACAGGCAGCTGAAGCACCGCGCGTAGGCTGACTTCAGTGCTGGATGCCGAGCCGCGTTTGGCACAGGTGCGGGAGTTTTCATCACAGACCCAAATTAACTCCGGTGAAGTTGCCCCGCGCCTGCCAGTGCCGGAGGAGCAATCTCCGTGTGGGAGAAGCGCCTAGCGTGCCGCCCGGCGCCGCTCGGCCGAACAAAGGCGGCAGCGGCGGGTCCCCTTTGTGCGGTGCGGGCCGGGGAAGGGGCGAGCCCAGCGCCCGCCCCAGGCTCCCCGCCCCGCCGGCCCGGCCCTGCCCGGCCCGACCNCAGGGTGGATGGAGCTTGGAGCGACCTGGTCTCCGTGTCCCATTTCTTGATGATTATTGATTAGGCAGGTGGCACTGGGAAGGTGCAGCTCCTGACAAGGGGTCACAGCAGCACTTAGTGGAGCACTGCTGAGATGAGCCTGCAGAGTGCCCAGCTCTGCAAAATGCACTTGTTAAACCAGGGCAGAAAGCAGAGAACCCAGCAGGCCTTCAAGTCAAGAAGCTGTGGATGTCCCAGTCCTGGAAGTGTTCAATGTTGGATGAGGCTTGGAGCAACCTGGTCTAGTGGAAGCTGTCCCTGCCCATGGCAGGGAGCTGGAACGAGATGATCTTTAATGTCCTTTCCAATCCACGGCTTCGCCCCCCGGCCTCTGGGGCGGCGGCTCCGACCCCCAGCCCGCGAGCGGGTTCGCGGCGGAGCGGGTGGGGTGGTTTGGCTTCTCTGAAATGCCTCGCTAATGGTAGGGGAAAACATATGGCCCAGGAGAAAGCCGCTGGAAGCGATAGCTGTTGGACTCCTCCAAGTTATTTCCCCGAGTCGGTACGAAGTGAGAACTTCCTCCCGGGATGCCCTTTCGGGGGGATGCAGGGCTGAGCACATGGCTGCCTCCCCTGGGTCTGCCCCGCGTCTGTCACAGCACCGCCTGCCAAGGGGCCTGCCGGCGCCTGCTCTCCTTTTGGAGTGCTAGTCTGACCTCAAGAAAACTTTAGCTGGGCTAGGGAAGGAGGCTGCTCCTAAAAGTAATTTACCTAAACGTGTTGAGTTTTTTTTCCTCCTCGTTCTCCTTCCCTCGCTCAGGCAAGGCATCTGTTGAAAGGAGGGAAAGCAATGGCATTATTTGTGCCTAAGGGTCCGATATATATGGCAGCCGATAGTGCAGAGAAGAAGGTTAAAACTTGCAAAGACCTGGCACTGACAAATTAACATCTCCAGTGAATCGCAGTGCTAACTTTTTAAGCTTGAATTTTATGGTCCTTTGCGTGTTGATTCTTCTTCATGTTTGAAGTCTCTAGATACTCAGATATTTAACGATGAAACATCTTCTTTGTGCTTGCAATGACAATACTGTTGCATTTTATAAACATCAGGACAACTTTTATCTTTAATGTAGGCCTTTTTATCACTCAGCTGTACTGAACTGTACCAAATACTTGCACTGTTTGTAAATCTCTTGCTGATTTGTTGGGTGGCTTTGCAAAGGTCACTTCAGTTCATCCAATACAGGCATTTTTTGTGAAACAGCTGTATTGATTTAATGTGGTACAGGGTCAGACTTGGCATTTAGAAATTATTTCACATTTGTGCACGTGTGCTGTAAGAGCCATACTTTATAAAGCAACTGTTCCTTAAAGTCTACCGGCAGATCGTGGTGTGCAGCGTTGTGGGCATTTAATGTTAAGTGTCCTACTTTTTTAAAAATGTTGAGACCTCTAAAAGGGTCAGTGTAATCCATACCACACTGCACTCAACTGACCTAGAATTAACAGGATAAAACACTTTTAAGCACTTCTGGAGTAAAAGGTAGGATGGTATTTTCTCGTGCATGGCTAACAATGACTTGCTTTGTCAAAGCGTCCAGTGCCGTGCTCCCTGATTTGGAGGGTGGCAAAACACCCACCCTGGAGAGGCTTGGCTTAAACTGGTGGGACTGGTCATGAGTGGGGAAAGCAGCAGCAGCCTGGAGGTGCTCCATGGGCAGATGAACATGATGGTGTTGGTGGCCAAGGGAGGTGGATGCAGAGGTCACCATCCATCCTTCATGGATGGTGGGCAGCCCTTGCTGTGGTGTGGGGCTGTTGGAGCTGACAGAGCTGTGTGCCCTTTCAGGGCCCCCATTTTAGTTGTTTAGTTTTAGATTATTAACCCCATGTGGGTTAATACCTTAGCATGTCAGTTGATATTTCATGCTGAGGTACCGAGTTTCCCCTCTGGGTTTCAGGAGGCAGCAGGCAGGTGCCTGTGCGCTGCCAAGTAGGTGCAGGCATACCAGGAATGTGGTGGTGAGTGTGATTTACTGCCTCGATGGGACTGATAGCCTGTGCCAGCAAGTTCACTCTGTTGCACAGAAGGCCTGGACTGCCTTCATGCCAGTGCATCCATGTTGAGCAAATTGTATCACAAGCTAAAGTTATCCATGTTTTCCAGATTCATGTGGAGATCATTCACTGTCACTTGGCTAGAGAGGCTCTTTCTGTGTTGTGTTGTAGCAGTTGGACACCTGCACCCTCCTTTTCTGCCCCTTTTAGGCTCGTGACCATGCTGAAGATCCAGCTGTCGCTGCACTTAATATAGGTGCAGTCTTCCACTGGATGGGAGATGGTTTGCTGTTAAAGGTTCACGCTTCCTTCTGTTTCAAAATCTGGAGGTCTAAGGTTGATTTACTGAGGTGAAACTGAGTCAAATTATAGGATGCAACTTTGCAAACACGTTTTGATTGCTTGGAGCTACAGTGCTCATTTTGGATAGTGTGCTAGTGTGTAAAGGGAAGGTGTTTCTCAAATGTGCTTTTGTAAGTATGTTACCCAATGCTGACTAGTTAAGTTAGAAGTCAGTACACTGAATTATCATAGGGTAGATTTTGGCCATTAATTGTAGTGGAATGCAGAGTAAATGAAGGCTTATGTTTACAGCCTGCCCAGAACTAGAGGGTGTATGTTTAAATTCTGGAACCTCTCTGGTCTCTCACTGGCTGACAGTGTGTCTTGTTTTCTACTGCTAGGTTACGGCTCCCTTCCATAAGGCCTTAAGCACATGTGTTGATCAGCCACAAGTTAATTTTGAATTAAACTGAAGGGTAAGTGTATGCCAACTACAAAGTGTTTTTCTTTCAAGGAAGCTTTATTTTAGTAGGGCAAGTTCTGAGAAGTTAGAAGAACTAGTTTGTGTTGTCCACAGAGCTAAGGCTTGTAGTAGTTGGAGGTTTAAATTTAAAAAATAAAACTTAAAAAAAAAAAAGGAATTAAAAAAAAAATCCTATTGCCTTAAGTGGAAGGTACAATAGCTGCTTGGAAACTGCATTTTAAGGAGGAGGGAAAGCTTGCCAAGTGGGGCTGTGGACCTTGCTGTGAGAATAAGATACTGCAAGTTACCAGAAAACCTAAAAGGAATGAAGTAAAGGAGGGGATTGATTGTTGGAGAGCAGAAACTGCAGGGATAGCATGTGGAGTGCCAAAAGCTAGGTGATGAAGAAATTTAAGATGAAGAGGAGGAAAAAAAATTAAAAAGAGCAGGAGCAGAGAATTTGTCTATGATGTTTTTGTGAGGATCAGGCTGTATGAAAAATGCTTGATGCCTCTAAAATTAGCAGTTCTTGTTTTAGTTGTTTAGTTTTAGATATGGATGAGGATTTGAATATGGGAGAAAGATAGAATGCCAAATGGAAATGTCCAGAATAAATGTCTTGTCTGCTCCCAGTCAAACTGAGTCTAAGGGTCTCTGGTTCTGGGCTCTGAAAGAGTTGGTGCAGGGCACTGGAGCTGAGTCAAAAAACCAGAATTGGATGTTATCTGTTAGGTTGAATGTAGCAGTTGTGATAGCAAGATAGCAAAAGATGTATAGTTCTGTTTATTTTAAAGGGAGGAGAGAATGAAATCTTTGCACCTTTTTCTTTGGTCACAATAGAATTTAAGGATTTAGAACAAATTTGGAATGGAAAAAGTAATTAAGCATACAAAATTAAGTGGAAAACAGGATATAATGATGCATCATGTATTTGCCACAATTAGGTCATGGAAGATGAAAGTCAATTTATTACTGGTTAATAGGAGCAGAAGTGTTCAGTTCCTATATATATACACCAAAAATAACTAAATTGGAAGTGTGGGGCTTAGCTGAAGAATGGTGAGGTGTCTTCTGAAGGAGAAATTGTGAGTTTGCCTGCCTGAATGAAGGATTTATTCATGCCCTGCATCAGTAGTAGTGGAGAGCTGGTCTCTGTGCTTCACCATACTGGCTGAAATAACTGTATGAGATGGGTGTTTGCTGATGAGGCAAAGTTGAGAAACATAGTCAGCACCAAGGTGGGTTGGATTATTGCACAGGAAGAATTGAATGTCTGTCATGACTGAGACAATAGGAATGACAGGAAGCTAAATAGCTCTAAAAGCAAAGTTATCTAGTGAGTGATTATTAGCAACACATCTGCTATCATCTGGCAAGTCATTCCTTAAAACAGGCTTGGAGGAAAAGGTCTGACCTTCATAGTCAAACAGGGGCGATTCTTATTTGATACAGAACACGAAATGGGAGCAAACATGATGCTCAGGAAAAGCCCTTCAGTGAAGATAGACAAGTTATTAGGCAAGGCGTTAGGGAGGCTTTGTGTCAAATACTTTACATAGTTCTGGGCACTTGTGTACAGAAAATATTAAATCCTAGTGGTACATGTAGGTGGACATCCAGGCTACAAAGATCATGTAGTGTGAACAGTCTGGAGTTAGAGAGACCAAAACTTAAACTACTCTGGCTTTTGTGTCTTAGTAATGGCAGAGATGGGAGATAGCAGCTGCCTAGAAATTCCCTGGGGCAAATTCTTGGAGGAGAGGAAGGGTCATAAACTGAAGATTCATCTGTGATTTTGGATTAAAAACTTGATGTACAGAAGAGTAATTTGATGAATGAAAACAAGAATAATGTACTTGGGGAATTCAAAAGGACTTTCCTTACTGTCAGATTTTGGATGCCTTCATAGCTGTACATCTCCTGAGCCTCAGCTAAGTATCAAAGTTTGTTCAGGAATGAGCAGTTTAGGTAACTGAAGCTGCCATATTTTATGCTTTATTCTTCACAGTTAATCAACAGAAGTAAAGTTACTTCAGCAAAGGAGGTGTGATGAGCAGAAGCACTTAGTTTTGGGGCACGTGTTGTCTAGTCACATGATGGTGGATGGAATTTATAGCAAGTAAAAACACTTATCTATGACATTAGTAGCTGTTTTGTTCTCTTTTTAGTGCATAATGGAGTGGAATGAAGCTTAACTCATAAAATATTAAAGATAACCACAGATTAATATGTGTGGGACAGAAAATTCATAAATGGGCGTGCAGGCTGGAGATCAGGTTGGCTGATTTGCACCCATAAATAAATAAAAAGGTTATGTTCTCCTGTTGAGTGAGTGCCCATATTTTTCCTCTGCCTGATTTCAAGCTCTCTGGCCTTAGGAGTATTTCATGTTTCATCGGCTGCTTCCTCATGTTGGGGTCTGTGCTCCTGGGAGTAGGGGAGTTGTGCAGTAGATGAAGTGCAGGGCTGTTGAAGCCCCGTGGTGGGGGCTCCCAGCTGGGGGATGTGTGCTTGTCTGTGGCTTCATTTTGCAGTACCTGGCCCAGGTGCTGGTGCTGAGCTGTGCAAAGGTCAATGCAACTTAACCACTGGGAGGAAATTGAGGTGTGAGCTGTGCCAGTTGAGACACACTTTCTCTAGTGACAGTGCTGAAGACTTGACTGGTACATAGTGAAGAGACATGTGCCCCACTGAAAGTGTAAAGATGGCACTTGTGGTTTGAAGGCTATGCCATGTTGACTTAATTTGATCTTTGCTATAGCATCAGAATCTGTTTGTTTATGAGCTCTCCTGTGGCTGGTCTTTGTACGCCCAGTGATACTTCTGGAAGTTTTGAGATGACTTCAACAAGAAAAAAGGAATAGGTCACCTGTGTAAATGTATTTTGAGAAGAACCATTGCAAAAATAAGGTGCTCTGAGTGTGTTTGTACATTAAAGCAAGATCAGTACCTTGATATTGCTTTATGTCTGTTTGTTTTGAATTTATGAGGTAGGTGTCATACTTTCTTAGAAATAATCCAGTTGCAAACTCCTTTCCAGCATAGTTTATTAAAAATCTGAACTATTGAATTTTATGTGTTTGCTTTAAATGCCTGTGTGTTTTTCACTTTAAAGAGGAGATAGGTGATGAACTCAATGTGTCAGCATGCCCCATAGGAAGTAATTGTGAAAAGATTGTGTTGAGCTATCAGAAGAATAATTTAACAATCTCAGGGAAAATTGAATTTATTGTCCTAGTAGCTTTTAGCATGCATTATTAGGCTGTTTGCTTACTGTGACTTTTCATTTATTGCTATTGCTCCATTATACAACTGTTGGGTGTATCATTAAAAAAAAAGACGAGACTAGGGCTGTGCTGGGCATTATAACATCTTTCATTTGACAGCCTTCAAGTCCCAAATATTAATGGATGAGGTAGAAGAGTTATTTCGTGTTTATAAGGGAGAGGTTCAACCTAAATTCAAACAGTTTTAGCAAATCAAAGAACAGAGCATTTGTCTCCTGATGCTTTGCTGTGTTCTATAGAAACAAAATCACTCCAATAATTTCCTGTTACAATTTGAGGTCTTGGAAAAGTCTACGTTAAGAAATGGGAAGAAATGTTTTAAGACTTTATTGGACAGGGAAGATGATAGTAGAGTCCAGTATTGTCTGAGTCGTCTTCTTCATCCAGTGCCTCTCTATAGTATTAGACAAGTCTGTTTTGAGTAACTACCCAAATTCCTGAGTGGACCCAGACCTTTGGGTTTGTAATGACCTTTATATGTTGTCTCTCTCTCTATTTGACAAGTTAATCTGTGAATACTACTGCCTGGGAGGTCAGGCAGCCACAAGGAAACTGTCTCTCATGTATGCATCTGGATATATAGATATATGCAGTTTAAATTAGGATGGAGGAGAATCATTAAGTGATGCTTGGGTAGAACACTTTTGAGATGATGATGATAATCTGCATTTTATTTTGTACTTTATTTCATATATATAAAACTTAATGTTGCTGTGATATGTTTGTCAGTCTGTTATTTGTCTTCCTAACCTCCAGTGGGTTTAGACCGTTTTTTAAATCTTACTTAAGAACCTTTTGTCACTTCTCATGCAACCACATACTTCAAGATTATATTTTGAAAACTTCATATTTATTACTAATATTTGTAAATTGCTAATGTAAGTACAAGTAACATGATGCATTCCATGTGCGTGTTGTATTTAATTGCAAGATTCTTATTATCTGTGTTGTTCTGCCTTTCTGAGCTGTAATATTACTGAATTTTATTACTGTTGGGTTGTCTCAGTGTGTTAGTTCAGGTGTTGAATGATAATTGCAGTGTCAGTCCTGAGTGATTTAAATGGTAGGCAGTGTGAATGGGACTTCATGGTTTCCTTTTGCTCCATTTGGATAGATGTTACTTTGTCACTGACGATCACTTGTGATCATCTCTCTGCATAATAAAACTTGATACAATATGTAGGGACTTACTGATAAATTAGTTAATTTTATTAATTAGTATCTGCTAATCAGAAACTAGAATTGCAGTTCCACAATGTGTGATTTTTGCAATGTGTTTATACGAATGCTTGGGGAATATTTGCAGATGTGAAGGTCTGCTTACTCAGATTTCCTGCAAGGCCTCCATACATGCTTTGCTGAAGGATTTCAGGTGTTCTAGTTAATTTTGTCTTTATTTGTTGTTGCTATGCTGTCTCTATCTTGCACTGTTTTCTGTGCAAATTTGGGGTTTACTCCTGTTGTAATATTGGGGTTGCATTTCCTGCAAATGAAACGATGTTTCTTAGGTTGAGCTTCAGACCTTCTAGCTGAAGGGAATCCCCCAAATCTTTGTGTATTTAAAACCACAGATTTCAGGTCTTTCCTCTTCACCCCCTTTTCTTTCTGTTTGACAGACTGTGAGGAAAAGGAGGCACTGACTCTAATGAAACACAGCATATAGGAGTGTAGTCATTTGAGTGTTCACTTGTGACTAAAATAAACAACTTTGTTTATTTAGGAAATAGATCCTAATTTTTTTCCTGATGGCCTGTTTATTATAGCAAGTTTGTGCTATTACACAAATTNCCCCCCCCCCCCCCCCCCCGTTTAATTGAAAGATGATCAGTATCATTTCTCTCTTCCTTCCCTCTCAATCCCCCTTAAACCAAAACAAACCCTTCAGTCCTTAAACAAAAGTGTCTTTGTTTTTACATTTGTTTTATGAAATTGCTTGAATCCTTTGGGAAAAGCTTTCCTCTCACAGGAAGAGAGGAAAAAAACCCCCCACCCTTCTAAAGCCAAAAACAGCAAGCCTGTTACCAGACATTACTTTGTTTTGCTATCTGAATAGTAGCAGATTGCATAAAAAAAGCAGTTTCTTATCTTAATGAATGAAAAGTGCAATTGCAGAAATGCACACAAATAGACAAATGATTTTCACTCGGCAAATGTAAAATTGGTAGTGTCCAGGGCAATAATTTGCTGCACACCTTTCTGGGAGCTTCTTTGCATTGTACTATTGGGAGTGAAATTTTAAGCGAGTATTTCACAGTTCTCAGAGGTGGGACTATCAACTGCTCTTTGGCCTTTCTGACTTTATTTTATTTTTTGATACTATTTTGTCCTAAAAGTTTCTTGGTTCTACACCTTTGTGCTGTTCTGGTGCTGTGGCCCCAGCTGTGAAGCCATCCATCCTGTCATACTAGGCAGTTGTGTGAAACACCATCTCCTGACCTAGGAACCTGGAAGCTGACAGCAAACACGAGTTAAATGAGAGATTGGACCAGAAAGACAAAGAATAATGTGAAATATCACCCTGCTAGTTGGTCTACATGGGCTTTATCCAGAATATACACTAAAAAACAGAAGTGCTGATGAGCTAGAAAAAGATTATTGCAGCAGCCTTTCTCCTAAATGTAATAAAAATGCAAGATGGAGTCAGTGGCTTAGTGTTCTTGATCACCTGTATTATTATGCAGGCTGGAGGGATCAAGGATGAAGAAAAACTTTCTGAGTAAATGCTGAATGTGAATGGAAAAATAAGGAGGCTTCCCTTAACACAAGGATGTAAGGGCTTATTTTCTGAAGAGTGAGAAATCAAACACTGGGCTAAAAGAATTGATACAGGACTGTCCTAGAGAAGCCCTTTGTAAGCAGTATATGGAAAATTAGGAGTATGGTGGCCTCCCTCGGTTCCAGTGGCACCTCACATCTTAAGCAGCTCTAGAATTTAGTTTGACATTCCCTCTGTTGCTGCCCTGCATTGCTACTGTCCCCCTGCTGTCCTCAAAGCCCATGCTGTGTCAACTTTATAGCTCATGCTGGGCTCCAGTGTGCGTGCAGCCTGTGCAATCATGGTGATTTGGATGCTGTGCAACCATGAAACAATTGTGTCCTCATGACTGGCTTATCCATAGTGTCCTGGTGAAACCTGCATGTCATTTCCTGGGCTTACTTTTTATATCCTAACCTTGCAGGTACACCTGCTTGTGCTTCCAATGCCTGGGAAGAGAACTGTGTATTCAGCAGTGCCTTCTGAAGTAGCATCCGTACCTCTCATAAACTGGCATGTGCAGAGATGATTATATGGATGTTCATCTTATATTTGAAACATTTTTAAGTGCTCTTCATGAAGACTAGGCCAGAGAATTATAGGCTTTGGAGAGATAGAAGCTGAATTAACTTGTGCTTTGCTGGCTAAGCTGCATTAATGTTTTCATTACTTGGCCTAAAATGTAGTAGGCAAAAGCTGTAGGGAGAAGCCCTGTCTCCCAGCTATGCTGATTTTAATAAAGTATAGGATTTCTCCTTCTAAAATTTCATTATCCAGGAACCTCTATGAACATATCGAGTGATGCTGTTTAGACCGTTGCAATCAACTAATTTGATTACCAGGTTACTTCTGGATGACTGTTGCTGAAAAGAATTCTTTATAAGGTGCCCCAGTATGAAATCAGATCCTCACACTCCACCTCCTACGTATATTTTACTGGATAGTGTGGGCTGTGCTACTGAACCAGAGAGCAGAGAGGAATGTTTGCCTCCTGTGCTATCATTGTGGTCAAGGCTAATCAAATGCTACTAGTGACAGTTGGTTTGCTTTACTGCTGAATAGCAGTCTGGTATTACACATTTTACTCAGAGGGGACCAGCATAGATGCTGAGTAGAAGAGCTGCCCACCCAACAGATCCATGCTCACTCTTGCAGTACCCTTTGTACGAGTTTCCTGCGTGCCCAGAACGCTTTCCCTGTAAGCCCTGTTCCCTGTAGGTGTCCCAGCTGAGCTGGGACAACAAGGGGGAGGCTGGAAGGACTAAGACTGGTATCCAAAAAGCTGTTGCAGTGGAGGTAGTTAGTATTGCAGCTCCGAAGGCCAGAGTCTGTCACCTGTTGCTGCAGGTTCAAGCATGAAGGAGTTGCAGTATGAGCTGGACATGAAGGCAAGGAGGCAGCTTGTATTATGGTAGTTATGATACAGATACTGTCTAATGCAAAGCTGCCTGCTGTGAGGTTCCAGTCTTTCTCCTACGTCTTTCCCATGTCTTGATCTTCTACTAATTTAAAGCTGAACTTCTAAGGAGAAGCAAAAAAACCTGTTCCTTAATCAGTGTGATTTGCTTCCATGGAATACTTCATTCAACTTAGTGCAAATTGTGAAAGCCATGTTATATTTGAAAATTATGTCAGCAGTTCTTGACATTGAACCAGACAGAAGAGTTCTGACAATCCCTGTGAAGTCTGGCATCAGTGGAGTGTAATTTGGTACCATAATATACTGAGCTGAAAGAAGCAATAAAATAGTTCTCCATGTAGTCCTTTTTGCATTACAATTCTGGAGTCACAACTGTGGATTTCATGTTGTTACCTTCCTCTTCTAAATAAGCAGTATATAGAATACCAAGCTCCTAAAATTCACTTTAAGTGTTATTAGACTAACTGATATGTTGGAGTGGAGATAACGGCCTCATGTTCTTCTGTAGAACAGTCACATGGGCACAAGCTCTTTTTTTCTTTCTTTCTTGCTTTCTTTCTTTTAAGTTATTTTACAGAGTTACACAGAGATGCAGAGATTTTCCTAAGCTGGGATTTTTCTCAAGTCCATACCAGAACTCACTTTTTCATAATTGCAAACCTTCCAGTCTCTGACAAGATAAACAGAACTGAGGTGAGGTGTATCTTGTTCACCAAGTTGAACAGCTCTTACAATTGTTTTCCGTGATCAATTAGCTCACTGGCATGGCAATTAATAAAAGTGTAAATGAGAATGTCAGAAACTCTGTGGTAACTGCCCTATAAACTTCACTGGCACCTATAGTGAGTGTTCTCCAAGGGTAAGGAGGAGGCAGAGGTTGGATATGGAGGAGTGAATTGCCATGCTAGGGTATGGTTGGGTTAATTGTGGCTTCTGTGCTTTGTACCTCTGAAAGCTTCTGACACTGAAGGGAGTGTGCCATTGGGTTGTTGTCCAGTGTTTCTTTTTTAATATTATGATATTTCTGATCACAAATTTGCAGACTTTGGCAGCTTAAAGTGTAGGAGAACTTCTTTTCCCTGATGAGGAATTACAGAACATACCTGCTTATATGTTCTCAATTACATGATGGTTTTTGTTTTAACCAATTCTTTTCTGACTTGGGAAGAAAAGGGATGTGTTCTACATGAAGAGATATATTCCACATGGAAACCACGTACAAAATTTTCAGATGATATAAAAGCACATCTCAAGACAGATTGGAGTTATCTTGATTTATATATTTGGTCTTCAGCCTGACTAGGTACAAAACATAAAATTAAGATGTCTGGTTCATTATGTTGTCTACTCATAAAATACATCTAAGTGTTCACAAGGGAAAATTTTCTTGGGAAAAAGATTCAAATTAAGTACCTTACTGTCTCTGTTGTTACTTTTCTGTTGTCTTAATTTTTTTTGTTGTTGTTTTTTTTTTTTTTCCTTTTAACAGTGTGTGTATTTGAGCTAACCATTAATGCTTCATTTTTTATGTCTGTAGTACTTTTACCTGTATGATAATGTATGTAGATGAACAGGCCAGGACTTGACCTATATAATACAAGTGCCTTAATTTACTCCTATGTACATTCCAGGGTGTGGGTATTTAAATAAAAAGGGAAGAGAAAAGATGAGCTGGTGCCTGGCACAGTAATTCTAGCTGGGTACTGATGCTTGTGATAGGAGGTCAGTTATCAAAATAGCCACCATCTGATGCCTTTTTTCCCATTCCTCCTGTGAAGGCAGCTGATGGAGGCACACCTCTAGTCAGGCAGAGGCCAATGGCCTGCTTGGGCAGAGTCATTCCTCAGTCCTGCATTCCCTCTTGATGTCAGGATGCATATGTTGGCCTTGTCCTAGCAGCAGGGTGCACCTTGCAGCTGTCCTGCCCAATGATCTTGGGAAGAAGCAGTCCCTGGGAAGCACAGAGCCTCCCTGCTGTGCCCCAAGTTCAGGCTTCCTGCAGGAGCACACAGGACATGGCCTGGCCTGCTTCTCCCCAGGATTAGGTCATGGCTGGCCTCTGGCTTGGACCTTAGAATCTACCTGGCGATCCCTCCTGAATCTTTTGGTGTCTCTCACCTATGGTTCTGTGATGGGCACTTAACAGGAGAACCACAGATTGGATGCTGTGCCAGGAGTCCTGCTGTGCAGAGCACTCACAGGTCATAGTTGAGATTTTGCATCTTAAATAGAGAGAAATAGCAAGTCCTTCACATTAAACAGCATGAAAATACACAAAAGAATGTGTCCAGGAAAGCATGCATGCATGAGCTGGGGAAAAGGAGTTGATCTGGTTTCTGATTTGTGCCAATAACTGTGGGATCTGCAACATTCCTCAATGGTCGAGAAATGTTACGTGGATGTCTGCAGGTAATCTTGAGTCATCCTGGAGACAGAAGACTGAATCCTCCTCTCTATCCCTTGGTATTCTTTCTGTAATGTGATGGTGTCCACATGTGTCCACACACGAATAATATTCTTTGTTTAAAAGTCCTAAATGTTTCTGTAGGGACCTGATCTGATCTCCTAGATGGGCTTTCCCTCCTTGCAGCTGGTTTGGACTGAATCTGGGGAAACAGTTCCAGTACATGGTCTGCATCCAAAGGAGAAGCCTTGTTCCTCTGAGGACTGTTAGCTACGGTAGGAACGTAGTCCTTAGCAGGAGGGCTGGGCTCAAACTCTTGCCCTGCCCTGTGCTGTGGGAGGTTGTCCCTGAGTTCTGAGCTACAGCATTGCTCCCCCACATCTTCTGAAGGGCACTGAACAGACTGGTGACAAGCCAGAATGAGGTGGGCACCCAGTGAAATGTATTCCCCAGGCCCCTCTCCCAGGTTCTTTCCTAAAATATCTGAAATGCCCTTACTTTTATCTTCCTGTCAATTCCCCTAGTTGGATTGTCTGGAAATAGTTACTTTCTTGTAGAAGTTCTTGCTGGTGGTATAAGATAGCTTGGCAGCATCTATGAGAAAACAGTTATATGGGGAGGAGGTTATTTTGAGATCTTCATCTTAACTGGAAAAGTACCAAAAACTGGGAAGTGCAAAATACATGTTTTTTTCTTTTTTTCCCCTTGAAATTTCACACCACTTTTCAAAATAAATTCTTCTGCCTTTAAGTGGGTGAGTCCTTGCTCAAAAGTAGTGATTCCCAAATGTTCGTATTTGAGCCAAGAATAAAATCTCTTTTTATACAATCTCTTCAGAGCCTGCCTTTGAGAAAGAAAGAAAGAATTTAGTCTTCTTGTAGAGACTTCTATTTTCTTTATAGAGCATAATGAGTTTTCTTTTCAAAGGAAAAACAGAATTGCAGTGAAGGGGGTCTGTTGTATCTTGGCTTGATTTTATGCAGGATAAAGCTGTTTAGTATTTAATACAGTAAACTGTTTAAAAGGATAAGTTATATAATTACCATGAACTTTTAAATAATGATTAGTATTAATACTTGATTGTCAGTCAAGGCTGTGGCTTTGTTAAGTAGGAAAACGGTTGCGGATATAGTCAAAGCTTTTTAAGATTTTCTTCCCTTTCTTTTTGTTTATCCTTATTTGCATATTTTAATTATGTAAACATCATCAGTTTGGAAGCTATTTTATTTCTTCAAGTATCTTTTAGTATCAGCTCTGTGAGTTCCAATTTTTATGAGCTTGTTAACTTGCCTGTGCCAGTTTCTTCATAGTCAGATGTGGCAGCTGAAGTCTGATGGCTTTAAAATAATAATGAATGCCAAAATATTTTTTGTTTACTTAGTGATGTGATCCTGTAGCTTGATTTCAAATGAACTAGCATCCGTATGGTGTACAGGAATAAGTAAGTTGTCCTTTGCTCTGTGATACCAGTTGCTGGACTGCAGCTGACTCTTCAGGCAATAGAAGAATGTGGTGGTAAGAGTATGAAGTGGTATGAAACGACACCTGATGGCAATCAGCTTGTCATGTATGTTTGAGGGAAGGGGTCAGAAAGTAGCTTACAAGCATTTCCACTTCACAGTGTTGAACTCCGGTTTTATTATTTGTCAGTATTTGGCTACTAATGGGGTTGAACCCAGTTTATGGGTATAGTTCACCAAATTCAGTTCTTCTCTTCAAGAGAAACAGCACCAAATGGATGCAGAATCTCTTGTTCCTTTAGTATTTAAATTTTTGTAACAAAATGGCTTAGGACCAAAAGCAGTAGTTCCGGTCTCTGAGGCAAACAAATGCTTTTCGAAGCTGCTACACTGGAAAGTATATTGGTCTCTCTTGCACTCTATGCTAAACTTATAATCACAGGATTTAGAAACCTCTCCCCAAGCACTTTCTAGTAGTGACCCAATTTTTCCGTGATACAGAATGGATCTGTGGACTTGAGAATATTCATTTAGCTCTCAGGTGCACCAGAAGAGCTTCCAGAGAGAGACAGCCAGGATTCCTGAGGTCCCAAGCCCGGCTGGAAGTTTCCTGCGGCAGCACCTG
Source organism: Chaetops frenatus (assembly GCA_013400775.1). Classification (NCBI taxonomy): domain Eukaryota; kingdom Metazoa; phylum Chordata; class Aves; order Passeriformes; family Picathartidae; genus Chaetops; species Chaetops frenatus. The sequence continues at coordinate 271,298 of VZTR01005369.1, read as the reverse complement.
CAGTTTTCCTGTGGCAGCACTGTACTGGTGTTGCAGTACAGAAGTGTCAGGAAAGGTTATGTGAGGCAAAAGAAGATGAGCCTTGTTCTTTTACTAGTCATTTTGCAGCACCAGAAAAATAATAATATTATTTAATTGTTAGGGGAATTCCATTGTGTTTGAAGGAGTCTTCCTCTGCTCCTCAGTTTGTGAGGACCTTTACCAGGTGGGTAGACTTAACCAGTTAATACCGGAATTTACATTAAGGTAATGCAAAGTTCACAGAGTAGTAGTGTGGTATGGCTGTCAACCTGAACTGTTAAATATGTTGACAGCAAGAGTTTGGTTTGGGTTTTTCTTTTTCTGTCTTTTCTTGAACTTTTTCCTAACTGTCAAGTCAGTTTCCAGGAATGATGGGCTGTGCATGTGTCACATCCAGGTACCATTCTGGTGAAATCAATGGCAAGCTGATGTGTGATTATTGTTTGTTTTTTGGAGAAGGCAGCTACTCCACTTCCTAAGCCAAAGAGAAACCTTTCTCAGACGAAACTTGATCTCTTTGTAAGTACTTTTAAGTCCTGCCTGTGTATTGCAGGTGCATGCCCAGGCCACATGCTGCCTGGTGACCGCTACTTCTGTGAACAGAAGGATTAAAGTTTCAGCCTTAATCCTGGGTTTCCTGCACTGATTCACTTTACAGTCTTATTCCTGTTTAGTTGCCTGTATATTAAAAAGCATGTTTTTATATGTATTTGCAGTCACAAGAAGAAAAAGGCACTCATAGTGATATTTTGGGTTTTATTGTTGATGAACTGTGTAAAGATTTATGCTTTTGTTTTCCCCTCAGATTCTTTACAAGATAGTAATTAGCCATGTGCTATGCAAATTCATGCAGAAAACGAATTGGTTATCTGTTAATTAAAACAAAATGGCAGCAATTTTATATTTAGGCTATTTTAAAGTACCTAAATTATTTTGGATTTGAAGTCTTAAGTTTTTTTCAATGCATGCCTTAGTCCACTCCTTGTTACTTTCAAACTCTACAGTAAATATATATAGTTTCTTATGTCCAGAATTATATGCTATCATTGAAAAAAAACCCAATTTTTGTCTTTTTCAGGGCTTGATCTGACCTGTGGAATTTTGTGGAATGTGAAAAATAATTGTTCACTTTTCTAGGGGTCTTGCTTTTTGTACTTTTATGATCTCTGCGGTTTTAAATTTGGTGTGCAGAAATTGAACTGCATCTAAGATTTCATATTTGCCAGGACAAGATCTTGCAACTAAATTGGTTTGGCAATATGTTTAATTGACAAGGAATTTGTAAAAGACTGTTTTCTCTTTACACAGTTTCTTTTGTTTATCCTTGAAAGTTTTGTATTTAGGGAGCTATTTAAATCATCTGTCATCATTAGTTAAATCAATAGCAAGCATGCAAGCTGGTTTAAGCAACAGCAAAATTAGTTTCTTGGTGTTCTAACAGATTCAAAAGAAATATTTTTGAGTTGTGTAGTAATGGCATAGGATGCGTTGATTAAAGAAAGCATACTAGAAGCATATGTTTGTGCTGGGTTAATTTTTTTTTTTTTTTTCAGGTTTTCATGTCTTAATTTAAGTTTCTTTACCAGTCTGTTGGAAAACTGGGCTTGGTGCCTTGGTGAGTCCTCTGAGGGTTGTGTGAAAATCTAAAGTCAGGGGTTTCAAAACCACTAAGTCAGTAAGATGTTTGACATGGAGTTGGAGTTAATTTATATTTGGGTGTTACAAAAGTATAAATTTGTGGCTAAGGTGTATAGGAAAGTGTATTGCAGTGAATGGAGTTACAGGGCCACTGGGGAGAATTTCAGATGTTGACAATTTCACTGATGTGTTTCTGTGAAATGATTGCCAGTGTTCCCTCATTCTCTCTACTCAGAAAGGTGCTTAAGTGAAAATTAAGCCTGTTGGGAGGAAGTGCTGATTAGCTCTTGTGTCCCATATGATGGAGTCAGGAGCTTGCCCCCCTGCATCGGGAGGGAAGGGAGGATAGGGAATTCTTCCATCTCTGATCCATAGATCTGTAATCTCCTACTGTTATTATTCAGAGGCCTAAAAATATATTGGATTCTGCTTCAGAAAGAAGATTGAATACATGTTATTGTAGGAACAGTGTTTTAGGTAGTTTAGACAAGAAAGCAGCTGTTGTATAAAAATGTCTATGTGAGTGTAGAGTCTTCCTTTGAGACAAATAAATTTGTTTTCTATACAATTGAGTGCTGTTGGTTTTTTTTGTTTTTTTTTTTAATTCTTAATAGAAGCTCAGCAGTAAGCCTTGAGCACAGAATAAATTCCTTATCCTGTGTGATTTGTATGCATTTGTCTTTTAAATCTGTTTAACAAAGTAGTGCAAAAAATTTGAGATTAGCAACATGCTAGTTAGCTTTGCTGGAGGAAGCTGGGACAGAAAAATGGGGAAAATCATGGGTTTTTGCATTAGGTATGATGAGCTGACACAAAGATTAGCTGTATCGTGCACTTATTTTCAAATGGTTCCTGACCTCATGGGTGCAAGGAAGTTGTGATTCAGCTGTAGCAGAATAAATTTGGCAAAGAAAATAAGCACGGGTTTTGTGCTGATTTGTATATTGGCAGGAAGATATTCTCAGCTCATAGGCTTTCCTTTCACCTCTCACAAATTTAAAAATAAGGTTGATTTAGTGCCAAAAGTCTTTTGTAACACATGCCCTTGTATTGTATTTTAGTGCTCTTTACTGTTTGTAGTGCCTTTATGTTTTCTCTGACATGTATGATGTGGAGGGCTATTAATGCAAGTAAATCAGGTACTGCTTGCAAAAGTTTCTGATACATTATGAAATACACATTTTAAATTTCAGGAACATGAAATCTGGACATTAAAATCCTACTTTTAATCTAAGCTTATTTGGTTAGGCTATGTTAAATCCCCTCCTAAAAATACTCAACCTTTTTTATATTATTTTTTTCATTCGAGATCAAATCTCTTTGAACTATGTAGATGTACACCTGTGCTCATTTTAATCCCTGTGTAGTTTTCATCAATTATCACAGCAGGCCAGAAGAAAATCAAATCGTAAAATGCTTTTGAAAAGTAAATACGTGCAGCTTGGGGTTCAGGTTTCTCTTTTAATCAAACATCATCTGTGTTCATGTTCTTAGACAAAGCTGGGTGAAGGGAGGAGCACAAAAAAGCCTTTTTTTGTTTTAAATGTGAAATATCTGTTTTGAAGTGGTCTGCTGTATGATGAGTGTAATATGTTTGTGTTTGTAGAGGAAGGCTGTGTTGTGTGTGTATATGCTATTTTTTTAAAGCTGGAGAAAATCTAGGTCAAGAGATTTCATTCTTATTAATAACTTAAAGCTTTATTCCTCAAAAATTATCCTCCATGGCTAGAAAGCTTCCTCACTGGGGAAGCACTGCTGCTCTCAAACATAGATGGGAGCATTTTCCTTTCCATCAGAGTGTTAACATGTTCACCTTAGAATCAGAAGAGTGATTTAGTTTTGAAAAGACCTCCACAGTCACTGAGTCCAACCATTAACCTAAGGCTGCCAACTGAGTCCACTGCTAAACTGTGTCCCTGAGCACCACATCTACACAGAGGTATGGTGACTCCACCGCTTCCTTGGGCAGCCTGTTCCAATGCTTGACAGCTCTTCTGGCAAAGAAATTCTTTCTAATATCCAATCTAAACCTTCCTTCAGACAGCTGGAGGCCATTTCTGCTTGTCCTGTCATTTGTTACTTGGTGGAAAAGACTGACCCCCACCTGTCCACAACCTCTTCTCAGGTAGTTGTAGGCAGCAGTAAGATCCCCTCTGAGCATCCTTTTTTCCAGACTAAACAACACCAGCTCCCTCAGCAGCTCTTCATAAGTCTTGTGCTCCAGACTCTTCACCAGCTTTGTTGCTCTCCTCTGGATGTGCTCCAGCACCCCAGTGTTGTTTCTTCCCATGTGTAGTTTTGAACACCATCATAAAACCTCACAGGAGCCTGTTCTTTGTGTGCTTATCAGTGTGGGGCCAAGCTTGGGGCTGGGGGCCCTTGGCATTTCCCCTTGCCTGCCCTCCAGCTCCATGCCATGGCCCCAGCCTCCTGACCCATGTCTGACCACCCTCTACCCAAAAGAGGTCTTTTGGTATTGATATAACAGGATCTGGCCACAGGACCGAATATTTCGTTTTCCTGAAAACATCCATCCCTGTCAGCAAAATAAATAAATATGGAAGCTTGTCAATTCTTGTTGTAGTTCATCGGGAGATACTAAAACATGAAATCTCTCACTTGGCCTTGTCTAGCTTTCCTGTTCCCCATCCTCAGCAGCTGCTGCCTTGTGTGTTTAGCTACACAGCACCAGTGACCTGGCCTGGTATTACATATCTAAACTGGAAACACTGGGAAGAGTGCTGTTAAACTGGAAGAATAGAGAAATTCTTGTATTTTACAGCTAGAGTAATCTACTGTATTAGAGGTTTAAACAAACCTGGGGAAAATAGTTGTATGAAGCCTTTTATGTTCTCTTAATCTTTTGTGTCAGCCTAGACCTGAAAGCAAAGGTTTTAGGATAATTAATCGTGGAATAACTTACACAGAGGGATGTAATGAATTTTCCATCAATTTGCAAGTTATGTAAATCAAGATAAGAGTCTTCTCATAAACATTCTGTTTGTAAGCTATGGACAAAAAAAAAAAAAAAAAATTAGGTTAATTTAGATGCTGTGTGTTGGCATTTTGAAGTTGTTTCTGGTGTAGTTCCTTCAAATGTTAGGGTTTAGAACTTTAGTCTGTATTTTGATGTCTGGCACTGTACAGAGGAGGGCAAACTTGAGAGAGAAAAGGTAATTTTTAGTTAAAATTTTCATTTTAAGGACTCCTGTATTGACTTTCCTTTTCTCCTGTTCTGCTCAAGATCTTGTGGGTGTAGGAGAGTTTGGAAAGCCCGTTTATGTGCTGCTACAGGACCAGCAAATCTGGGTTTGTGTGACAAATGTTAAGAAATACATTTACTGCTTTCAGGGAAAGTCTTCCAATATATGAAATTGCAGGTCCTAACTTCCCAAAGGGAGATGTGCTGAAGCTGTAGACATTGTAGTCAACCCATGTGATTAATATAATTGCATCTTCTTTTAAAATAACTTCTGTAGATGTGAAGCACACTTTGAAGCAAGTCAGTTGACACCCACACAGAACCAAATTATAACATCCTGATTAAATTGCTATGCAGTGTAAATGCTAAAGTCTTGTCAATAGAAAGAAAGTTTATTCCCAACAACTCTTCAAGTGTTGAAATTCACTTGAAACTTGCTGGATTAAAAAGTTAACTTGCATAGTTAGGTTATTTGCATGTAAAATGAGCAAGGATTATCAAGATCATTAAAAACATAAAACGTATGAAAAAATAATGTCAAATGTATTTTAGGAACAAGTGTCAAATTCTGTTCGCATCGCACATATTTTATTTTAACTTTTTTAGTTAAAATTAGTGGTCAAATGGTGACTTTTGGTACACTACTTTTTCTTGGAAGTATAATAAAATAATTCTCTGGTTTGTGTCGTGCAGATTGAAACATATTCTGCTTGAATTGCATCATATGAAACACTCTCAGCAGGGTCTGAGAAAGCATGCTTCAGAAAATTTATCCCCTTTTTTATTACCACAGAGCAGTGGTAGATGCCACGTCTCTGGAAGCATTCAACGCCAGGATCAGTGGAGCTTGAGCAATCTGATCTAGTTGAAAATGTCTTTGCTCATTGCAGAGGGGTTGAACTAGATGGCCTTTGAAGGTTCCTTCCACTGCAAACTCTTCTGATTCTGTGATAATAACTGGATATTTAAATGCATTGTTTGTACACTATATGAGTGTCAGAGCAGAAACTATAGTATTGCATTAAAAATGAAGATAGATACCTCTTTAGATGTTGGACTTACTTTTAATTTTGTTCCTTCTGTCTGTAGTGTTTTAGGTAATTTTGATTAATTTCGTATGTTGCACAAGCATCTCATGATGCCTCATACTGACTTTCAGAATGTTCAAGTTCAATGTTGGGGATTTAGTACTTGTTTGGGTGCATGTCTTTGTAAGTAACTTTCACAGAATTTTCTGCAGGAACATCGTGTTATCAACTTCTACAAGGAGTGCCATATTAACCCCTTATTAGCCTGACTGAATAATCAAAATGCACATCTTTACTGGTTTATGGCTGCCTCCAGAGAAAAATAGCTGTTTTGATGTAGAAAAGTGTTGCTTATGTTTTTTTGAGTTTTGTTTTTGTTGCCCAAATGACCAGCATAATTTTCTTAGCTGTGGGTTCCTTTGAAATTCCACTGGTTAACCAGTGTAAGTGTTAGTGGTCCATCTCATTGTTTACTGCTAGGCAGTTTCAGAATGAGTGGCAGGATAGGACAATCTCTCAGTTGCCCTTTGGCTTCAGGGCAGAAGAGAGTCCTTGCTTTATGGACTGACGATGTGTGACTGACTAGCTGCAAGCTCCTGAGCATCTTTCCTTTTATGATTGGTGCTTTGAAGTAGCTATCTACTTTGTGAATTCTGTTTCCATTTTGTAAAGATTTTTTTTTTAAATACTCTCTGCTCTTTCCTTCTTCCCTGGACTCAGTGGTGTTAAATGGGGCTAAGAGTTGTCAAAGGAAGACTTGCATGTGGCTGTCTGTGGCTTTTTGTCCTGCATCTGGTGACATGATGTGACTGCTTGATATTTTTATTTATAAAGTATAAGAAAAGTGTCAGAGTTCTAGATTATCTTATGCTATGCTGAGTTATGTTTACGTCAGAATAGTATGAGATTGTAGTTTCCTAAATTTTGCTCCTGTTTTTGCATTTGACAGGCAAGTGGCCCAAATCAAGGTCAAACCCATGGAGGTACTCTGCAACTGTTGCCCTTTTCATGCTTTTCCATAGTGACCTGATACAAGGTTGATAAATGTTTCTAAAAGAAGCAATAAGTGGCAGAGTCCTCAGAAAGGAAGTGTAAAGCCTTCTGATTCAAACTGTTGATTTATGCTGCTCGTAGCAGTAGTGGTTGGTTTGGCTGCTTGCCCCCTGCTTGTTTGCCAGCTTCCTGCTACTTGGAGATGTACAAGGTCCTGGACTTGCTTTCTCTGGGGTGTGGAAGTGCTGTACCATTGCACTGAAATTCTGGGTAGAAATATTTTGCATTAACAATAAACTTTTTTTTTTTTTAATAACTAGCTTTAAACAGACAAAAGTAATCAATTGTGGCATCTTATGTATTTTTTCCTTCTGTACAGAATTGCCTCAAATGGCTTGTCTCTAAGCTGGAGTTGCATCAGTAACTACATTGCTGTTTGCTTCTCTGTTGCTCAAAATTGTGGTGTGCAGCACAAAAATATTATTATTAAATGTCTCTGATGAAGGTAGGCTTTTGCAGAGCTGGCACGTTATGCTTAATTCCTGCTTGCATGACCATATGCTGAGTTATCCTATGCTCTGAGCCCATGGCCCAGAGATGGGCTCCACTCCTTGTCATCGGGGAGGAAAGCTTTTGGTAAGACATTCCTTTTCCATGGTGTGCTGGGCATGATGCAAGGACTCTTTCCACAGCCTCATTAAAGTTATATCATTGATATCCTATACCCAGCACTCTTTTTCCCTGCAAGTTTGGTACTGTTTTATTGTTCCTATCAATGATCGTAGTGTAATATTGGAACAGGGAAGAAATAGGGAAGAAATAAACTCCATGTACTTTGTTGTAGTCCAGTATTAGGTATATTTAATAAACAGCAGTAATGGTTTAATGTAGTTTCTAGGAAAAGCCTTTAGTGTGTATTCTCTGAGGTGTCTTGGCTTGAGCGTTCCTGAATCCCCAGCTTGGTCAGTGGTGTGGGTCCTGGGGTACTCCCCAGTTTTACACTGTGCTGGGGAGCTCCCCTGCTTTAAAACCTGGGTGTGAGAGCCAGGTCCCCAAGCTTGGCTGGGGGCAGGGATTAGCTCTGACTGCTAAAGCAGGCAGCACAGCTGTGACTGGCTGACATCTGCACGCCCTTGTACTTGCCTTTTTTTTCAGTGTTGATATGTTTTCATAAATACTTCTGTACTCACTATCTTCTCCTTTGGCAAGTAAGTTTTAGAAATAATGTCTGATTTATATCCTCTTTGTATATTTGACCCTGTGGCCTGACCCCAAGTCAAAGCTTTGTATATCTTCTTATTCCCAGCAAAGTGGACTGTAGGGTTTTGTTTTGAGGCCCAGCTGTAGATTTAGTATTTCCTATCATGGGTAATGTGTCTGTTTCATGTCTTTTATTACCAACGTTTCATTTGTTGACTGATTTAAAGTCAAAACTGAGGTCACCTGTTTGTATCTTCTCCTCCTCCAGCTGTAAAGCATCCAAAGAGAAACAATTACAGTTGAATAATCAGGAATCAAGTTATTCTTCGTGGTTATACTGAGTTGTGAAGAGAGAACTGACAGTCTGAGTATGAAGCAGGGCAAGCAAGTGGATGTCCTCAAGCAGAGATAGAATAGGGATTAAAGTGAATTCTTGCTGCTTCGGGGTTTTAATAATTTGCTGATGAAAAGTCTTTACTTGGAAACTTGAATGTAGAAATGTGGTCTGGAGAGTCTTTCATGCCAGAGGAAAATTCATCTTTACAGGAAAATTCATCTGACGGCATTTCAGTCATGTGTAATGAATTGATAAATCAATGACTGTTTACCTCAGCTGATTTCCCCTGTTATTGTCTTTTACTTCTTATGAAATGCTTAACTTCTTTGTGCCTAACACTTCTGAAATGTTTTGTTTGGGGTTTTTTTTGTGAGATTTTTTTTAGGGGAGGTGGGTGTGTGGGCTGGTGGGGTTTCCCTCTGCATTTGCAGCTATCTCCTTATTAATAATTGTGCTTGTTCTAATTCTCAAGCTTATATTAAAAATTCAGTTCTTGTTGTGTTGGCCAGTGAGCAAACAAAGGTGACCTAAGACTCCTCCAAAATGTGTGCACGGCTTGGTGTTCTGTAACCATTTGGCACTTTCTTACTTCCCGATTTCCTGTAGATCTGATGAAAGTGTTGTACTACCTCTAGTCGTTCAGGTACTTTGGAGAACCACTCTTGCAGTTCCCTGGCATCATTCCCTGGCAAAATTGCTTGGGCAGGTTTTGCTTCAGCATCTAACTGTGAGCTGAAAACCTGAGAGTGGCCTTGATCTCATTATTTACTGGAATTGGGTGTTGCTTTTATTGCTTTGAATGTTGGTCATTGTCCCTTGGTCACACCCAAAGGAAAAGTAACACATCTCCTGTTGGGGTTCACTACCAGGAAGGGTTAGGATTCTCATTCATGTCTCTTGCAAGATGATAGAAAGATTAGAGGCTACAGCAAATTTGTTCTATAATTTGTATAAAAATCCTACTTTGGCTGGAGTTACAACAGAAACAATCATGAGTCCAAATCTGAAGTCATTAAGGAACATTTGTATAACTTTGATGTTGCAAAGACTTTTGAAAATGTGTATTCCAGACTATCATTCTTATGATGATAATGGCATCACTATGAAAAGCCAGAGAGAGGTGTCCCCTTTGTTAGAGCTAAAGTCTGTCTCATGCATAGTTTTGCTTACATTTCCATGCTTTTCTTATGCTTAGTAGAGTTCCAATTCTGCCCATTAAGTGCTGCTGATTTTTGGAAAGCTTGTCGTGAAAATGCAGGCAGGCAGCGTAAAATAAATGTTTCCCCTTTGAGCTGCAAATAATTAATTGCTCTCATGTAAATTTGCATCAATATCTTGTCTTCAGATATTTTCCAAATAGCAGGCAAAGATGGTGATAGCATATGGTTGCTTCTAATGTTTGTTCTAAAGTCAAACCAATTACTTAGCTTGCATCTTATGAACAAAAAGTGGTTATGCTTTCATGGGGACAATGAAAAATGAATTAAGCTAAATGGCAAACTCAAAAGGAGGACAGCTCAGAATTTGGTTTACTTCTGGGATTATACCCAGGCTGTCATTCAGAAACAATTCTGTTTGGGAAATAACTTTGAGACAGAGTATACCGACATTTTCCCTGGATCATCAATAAGGTCTCAGAGAGTACATTATTTTTTGAAAATTTGGAAGTTAATGACTTTAATGATGTCCTTTGTAGGAACTAATTGGCTTTTTTTTTTTTTAACTGATAGAGAACTCACCAAAAATGCTTACAAAAGATCTCTTATTTTGTCTTAATTTCAGCTTCTGTTCCCTATTTTATGGGAACTATGGTTCTGTGTTCTATGTAATGTTTGCAGTAATAAGGCACTGTGGTGTTTTCCTATTCCCTTTCACAGGGAAAGCTTAAGAAACCCAATTGTTTTGAATACATTTCCTAGTCTTATTTACTTAAAATTAATCATTGCTACCAGGCCCCTTCTTAAGCCTATCTTCTGGTGTCACTTTGTGCTGGTTTTGGCTAGGATAGAGTAAATTTTCTTCATAGTAGCTGGTCTGGAGATATGTTTTGAATTTCTGCTGAAATCACTGTTGATAAAACAGAGATGTTTTTCTTACTCCTGAGCAGAGCTTGCACAGTGTCAAGGCCTTTTCTGCTTCTCATATCACCCCACTCTTGAATCATTATACTTGCTTTTCATCATGTGCCTCATTTTCTTCATTTTGCAGCCTTTCTTTGAACTCTTAGTTGGCTGGTGTCACCAAACCAGGAACGTTCACAAGTTTAAAGACTTTCTTCTTTCAAGTCCCATGGCAAGAAGTGGATATTCACAGAGACTGAAGAGGGTAGGAAGTGGTACATTAGCATATAAACTCAGTTCATAAGTTCCCAGTTGCAGTTTTTAGTGGGTACCCCTTGAATTGTGTTTGTGCTTTCAGCTGGGGAGTACTTTCCATTATCTGCTCCTTTTCTCAAGAGTTTCTTGAAGGAATGGTTTTCTGTAAGAATTGTGTTTATCCTCTTGATAGCCACCTTGTCTTAGTAGACCTAATTCTGATTGCTTTTTTGTTGTCATTAATTTGTTTGGCATCATGCTGTTGTTCCTCAGGTGCAGAAAGAAAGTGACAGCATGGAAACCCATCAGGTCCATCCATGCTGCTGCTTTGTTCAAGTACTGTAATTTCCCTGTCCTTCATTCCCCTCTACAACAATTCCTTCCTCAAAAAACACACCATCTCTTTTTGCTCATCTTTGGAGTTCTGCTTTACCAGGATGCCCACTGATGCTTAAGCATTCTAATTATTCTGTCACAATGTCTATACATATTTTCATTTATTTTTCAACTCCAGAAAAAAAAATCCTATCCTGCAGAACCAGATAGTGTTCCGTCGAGAAAACCTGTTTTTCTGTGTTCTTTTTTTTTGTTCCTGTTATATTCGAATAACTGGTACAAACTGTAAATGAAACCCTTGGTGCTGGAGACAAGAAAAGAGAGTAGCTGAGAATGTGGGCAGAAAACTAATAAAGGTAAAATGAAGATCTGCTTTTTGTCTCTTGTTGTAGATATGTTTCTCAGACATGCATGTGTACACACCAGCAAACAAAAATATTAGTGTATTGGATTTGGTGATCTGCTTCTAATTGAAGCTTTGTTTCAGTATAATTGATGTTTAGGAGATTAGTGCACTTTATGCTTCTGCAAATGTACTGTAACTTTCCCTGACAGTATATAGTGGCTAGGTAGCTGATCCAGAGTCTCCTAGTGAGATACAGCTGCAAGAATGGTGGTAGTGAAACCTTGAAACATCTAAAGATGCCTCTGCCTTCCAGCTATCCAGTGGATGTAACTCTTGCTTGGGAAAATTAGCAGTATTTTCATCAAACCTTGTGTGGGGTAAAGCTCCTCTTAGTATCTTATAGGTGTCTTACTTTGCAATGAAATTTATCAGTCTTGATCTGAATTGGGATGAATACTTTTAACAGCTGGGTATCGAGAGAAAACATGAATGTTATTCCATCTCAGAAGCAAAACCTTCAGTACTGAAGATCCATTTTACTAGCCAGCAAAAGCAATAAAGAGCAATAATTAAAGTAATGGTGTGTGAAGTATGAATGTATTAATTGTGGGAAGTGCCTGACTTGAGATTTTTCTGTGTATCTTTAATTTGATTCCTCCATCTTTTCAAGGGCTTAATGCTGAATATGCAAACAGGTTAAATCTTAGTTTTACTGTTGATGTTAATGGAAGTAACTCTGTAAATGGAGAAGAAGCTGCCAGAGTTAGGGGATATGGACCCTTTCTAACAAAACTCCACTAATGTTTCTGATAATTGTGTTCTCTAAATTGACTGTACCTTTTAATTTATATTTGATGCGAGATTCTTACCTGAAAATTACAGAGAAGTGAGAGTAGGGAGTCTGTACCTGCTGCCTGTGAAAATGTAGGGTCTGCATTAAAAAGGTTGAATAGTTTTTCAAAATATACGTTGGTAGATATTCCGTTGTTTCTAGTTACATGTAAAGCTGAGATCTTCTCTACCTCTTCCTCTTTGTTAAATGACTTTATTCTCTCTTGGAGGTTTGGCTGCAGAGAGCATTCATATCTTTTTTTGACACAGAAAGTGTATCTTACTTATTTGAGTAACTAGATTCTTCCAGCTGCTTAGTTTCAGTTTCTTGACTTACGCTTCTCCTCTGTGACATAGATTAAGGTAAGGCCTTATCAAAGCATCAAGTTATCAAATGCTTAATCATATGCTGCTGAGCTTCCATCCATATCAGCTTATTTCTTTGTGAAGAAATCCTACGTTTTTAAAGACTTTAGTTTGGATTATGGAAACCTCATGGTAGACTTGAGTGAGGTTTGAAGGTTTAGATTGATGCCTTTGGGATTATTAGAATAAGAAGGCCATTCATTCATTCACAAATCCTTCTAAATTACGTTTGGCTTCTCTTCCATGAGTTGTGTATTTTTGTTAAGTATTAAAACTTTGATTTTATACTTAGCAAGAGAATGAAAGAGAGGAAGAACATAGCAATCGAGGATGAAAAGTCCTTTCAGAAAAAAAAGCCCAAAGACTTGTTGATACTGGACAGCAAAGCAGGAAACTACATGTGTCATAAAAGGCTTGCTGGATAAAGGCTGAAACTCAGGATGTAGTCTATAAATACAAAACAGGTTCATAAAAATATTTTTAAAGTGCAGTTCTGAGCACTTTGGAGAAGCTGACTGATAACTGTGTAGCTATTTAATATAAATATTTTTGTGCAGATGCATGCACACACATAACACTCAATACCATACTTTCATCTTTAAACATTAATATATTCCACTCAGTGATATTTATTTCACATATGAGACTGGTAACATTACTAACACCAGAGATAAATTTAGGACCATATTTTTTGCAGATTCCAAACCAGCAATTTAGTGGAGAAGCAAAAAGAAATGGACTCTAATTTCAACAGGTGTAAGGGAAGGAATTTGTGAAGCTGAATATTTACCTGCACAAAAAGTCGCAAGCTTTTTTCTCTACAGTATTTTGTCACAAGTTTTTGTTTTTAAGCAGTACACCTAGCAGTCTTCTGGAGATTTTGGGGAAGTCTTCTATCCTAACCAGTTGATAGCTGTTAAAATTTGTCACTCAGCTTGAAAATAAAAGTGTTTGTACTTGAACTTGCTCAGGCTGTTGGCCAAGGAACATGGCTGGAACAGATTTACTAGCTGCAGCTAATGACCATGTTCAGTTTTCTCCCTTTAGCTTGTCAAATAGGAACTTACAGGGATCCTTTTGTTTACACAGTTGCTTTGTTTTTTTAGACTGAAATGAGCATCATTCAGAACTGCTGCTTAAAATACAGTAATTCGGATATCAGAATGATTTGTAATGATACAAGAGTGTTTCTGGCTGATAATCTGTTGTTGTGCTATGTTGTACTAAACAAGGCGAGGTTGAAAAACATCCTTTTTTTCTTTTTCTTGCCATTTTAAAAATTTTTTTTCGTTTACCAAATACCAGAATAACAGTACTCAGGCTCATAATAGCTGAGTAGCTGTAATGGTACATCGCTCTGAATATGCTTATGCCTTCATTTTTCTCTTGTTATTTTTTTCTAATTTTAAGTATTTACATGCAGATACCAGTCTGTCTGAAATCCCCCCGTTGTTACTTGTTTCTGTTGTACCACTGTTTCAAAGGCAGTCAGTCTCCCAAGATGAGACTTCATCCACCCACCCAACGCAAACAAACTCTTATCTTCAGTGTACTAATGTCAAAACCCAAACTCAGGCAAGGTCCCCCAAGACTGGGAGTGAGAAAGTCCAAAGTAATTGGTATCCAATGAGTATTGCTGCCGGTTTGGTTTTTTAACAGTTTGAGGCAAAAAATGGCTTTCTTGAATTTGTGCTTAAGCTGTTTATGCATATGTTTTTGAGATTTTTGTTATAGGAACCCTGTGTTTCATCACATGGTCTGTAACCTGACTGCAGTCCTGTTTCTGTAGTGAATAGCTGATGAGAAAATTAAAGTAATTTGAAACCACTCAGAATTGTTTGCTTAAGAGAAGCTGCTGTGCCATCTGCTTGTGCCGGTAAGGATGCTTGACCACATACTGTCAAATAAAACCAAACCACAGAAATCTCATGTACCCAAGTACTTTTTTCTATGGTTAGAGCTGGTCTTACCTCAGGTGGCATTTTTAGAAAAAGAATATTAACAGGGATTTAGGTCACAACTTGTAAACTACTAAATTCTGTATGGTTGTTTTGCATGTAAAAGGCAGTGGTGAAATGCATTAATTTCAGGAAGGCGATCTTGTCATCCTTTCCTTCTGATGGTGGAATTTAAGGATTTTATTTTTATTTTTTCTGAGCATATGACAGTGTTCTGGAGTGGACTTTTAACAAGGACTGCTTTGTCAGCTGGGTGGAGGTCGTGCAGGGAGGCTAGGTGGTTTGCAGGCTGTGTTTCTTGCCTGCAGGGGCAGAGCACTATTTAAGTTCCCTGAGAAGATGATGTGTCACACTTGTGCTCTTTGCCTTGAAGCATTTCCAATGCATGTCTCTGAGCAGTTTCAGTGTGGGGAAAATAATGACATTGAGAGAAATTCAGAATTGATACCTGTAGGTCACCTGTTAAATTTCAGAGCTTGGAGGTTATGCTGTTGGGACTGGCAATATAAAGGCTAGAGACCATCTACAGCTGACTGAATGCTTGTCCAGTATTGCTAAACACCTTTTTGCAGCCTTTGAGTCTCCAAAAGAAGATGAAGGGTTCCAATTTTGGAAATTTACATTGTTTAAACCAAGATGCAGCCTTTAAGGGCACTGTTCTCTTATCGATTCTAAAACTGTGGCTTTGATGATGTAACTAAATGCCTTCCCTGTTGCTGTGTTTCCAGACATTGCTGCAGGGAGCCTCTGGGACTTCCAGGGTGAAGAGATCTGCCTTCATCTGGAGACCTCTGCTAAAGGTGAAGACCTCCTAACAGGCCAGACAGCCTTAGCAGGAGTTCAGAAGTCTTATGCCAAGGTAAAGCAATTCATTGTTCAAGCAAATTGAATTGTTTGATGCAATTTTCAAAATAAGGATTTTTCTTCTTGCGAAATAAACACTCAAGTGCATCTCTGAGCTTTCTCCTTCTTTTGTGTGTACAGCTCCTTGCTACCTGATACAAATGTAATAGCAAATGCTGGGGGAGGGGAGAGGAAAACAACATAATATGCATTGTAGGTTAGAGCCAGAAGTAATTCCTTATATTATTAGCAGAAAGATGTATCTACAGTTCTTTGTTGGCAAGGGAACAGGCTGTTTCTGAGCTCTACAGCAAACTCTGTTTTTAGAAACATATCCCACTTCAAGTGCCACATTCAGAACTCACTTTTAGTGACCACAAAAATATGGAAGCACTTTCTGATATCTTCAGCAATGGGAAAAGAATGAAGTTTTTATATGATGGTTTTCTCTTTATCAGCACTGTAGTAATTTCTTAACATCCAGAACCCATTCTTGCTTGTACAGCGTAAACGCTGATAGAAAAAAAAGACAGATGACCCCAAGAACTTTGTTGACTTAACAATGTTACAGTCCCACATACTTAGGGAGATTTGACTATGCTATGGTTTTGTTTATTTGGCAGGATTTTGAATTTAGTGATGATATATGCAGGATCTTTCCTTCATACTGCCAAGATTAAATGAACTAAGTGTAGCAAGTTGGCTGAAAAAAGTGAGGAGTAGTGGAAATGTTTCCTACAGATTTATTTGGGATTGAATGTAGGTGCTTCTAAAGGTCTGCCATATTCTCCATTTTTAAAAACTACCTGTCACAAGGTGTTAACTTCATTGTTGGAAAGCTTCTTAAATGAATATTGCTTGATTCATCTAAGAAGAATTGCAGATTTTTCTAGTTAATCCTTTATCGATCATAATAATTTAAACTGAAATTAGAGCTCTGAACTAGACCTAAGTTCATTGTCCTTCCATCTGTGAAGTAAAATCAAAATTGGTGTTAAGTTGTCCCTTTAGCACAGTCAGCGCTTCAGCTCATAACCTTCCCTCATGATCTGCTGTGCACATCTGGGAGTGAGTGCAGTAAGCACATCATCCCTTTGCTGCACCATGCCCTATCTCTTTGCTTCACATTTCTTGGGTTTCAGCTGCACCCATGTTTCTCCAGTCCACTAGCAAGGTCATCTTGAACAACTGTTTTCAAACCTTGACAGAGCAGAAAAGCTGTTGCTGCTGATTTCAAACTGAAGACAAGAACCCCATCCAGAAATACTTATCTCTGTAATGTTTCCCCTTGTTTCATTTGCCTTAGGAGTACGCAAAACAATACAAGATGAGGTAACCATACATTACAAAGACACAGCATTTCTTCTGGGAGTTATTTAAACATTTATTTATTTTAGAAGTGCAGTTTTATGTGTTGAGAGAGTAAAGACTTCACAGAAGGTATCCTCAGAATCTCATGGGGTGCATGGATGTGTTTAGGTGGGATGGTGGTTAGGTTTCAAACACAGTGGTGTCAGGGTACTGTTGGATTTTGGTGATGCACATAATACTCTTTGAATACTCTCACTGGTTCCAGCAAGGCAGTTTGTTCTGTCTCTCTTGTTTCCCTTTGTTGGAGGGGTTTGTTGCTAACTAGAAACACATGATATGAGACAGCCAAATGTTCTGGTGAAAATCAAGGACAGTTCATAGCTGTGAAGATTTTATATTTGCCCTAGATTCCTTTCTTTTTTTTTTTCCTCATTGAGGCAGCTGTAGCTGTTATTGTAAATTATATGAATAATTGATCAAGGAATCCTTGTTACCTCAAATCATGTTATGCTTATTGCTTCTCAAAACTGTGCTGCTCTTTGTTGTACTACAGCGTTGTTCCTATGCTGTTCTGTGTATGTGGTTTTTATGCCCTTACAGTTTTCTTCTGCTTGTGACCCTTTGCTCTTCCCCCTTCCCTGCAAGAACATGTTGTTTCTGCTTCAGTATATTCCATGATCTAACTGAAAATAAGAACCCTTTTTAATAGACAGCAATGCATTTTAAATAACCCTTCCCAGCCCTGGGAACTGTGCAGTGCACACATCTGGTTTCACATAAGCATGAATTGCTGGCTTCACAAACACAGAGCGTGTAGTCCTTGCCACAGAGTTAGCTGAAGTGTTCTGTAACTTGAGACTCTATTTGAAATAAAAACAAAATTGTATAGCTTCTTTACCATGCTAATGGAAAACATTTCATTTACTTTTTTGGAGCCAACCAAAAGAATGACGCAATGCTGCTCAGGCAGATTTACTTTTCTTCCCTAGGAATCAATACAGCTTGGAGGGGCTGCTGTGGGAGCTGGCTAGCTGACTGCAATCCAGCTGCATTCAAATGTAAACTTCTGTACCACAAACCAAAACTGGTGATTTTGATTTATTCAGGCATCACTGTATCTCTGAGATTGTGGTGTTGGATTTATTCTTTGCTTTATTGCCATTAGTACTAGATTGGATTTCAAAACAGCAAGTTCAGTGGGCTTATGCCTTTTNGGCTTATGCCTTTTTTTTTTTTTCATGAAATCATTCAGTGATTTTCTACATTTCCTGAATTACAGTACTTAGGTCTGTGGTAGTGATAACAGCAAAAGCAGATCTGTGTACATGGCCATGTGTGCCTTGCAGTGGAGTCTTTTCTTCCCCCCTTAAAAACAAACAAAAGGAAGGGCAACACTAAAAGGTAGGCCCTCATTCAGTGTGAGCATTAAGGGCTAGCATAATCATTTTCTACTTTGTACAGAATAAGCTCTGAATATTGGGTGTTCTTTGATTTCTCTCCTTCTAGAAGAGGTAAAATGCAAGTGTTGTGTGAGTCCAAAAAAACTTTTTAGAAGAGAACTATGGAGTTTTTTCCTAAGTGAAGCCAACAGTGCAGATTTTCATAGTACACCCAAACTTTCTTGCCTTTGTTTCCTTTCCACTTCCTCACTGCCTCCACTAATAGCTTTGCCTTTGTTTAAAATCTCCACTATAGGATGGAGTTGGTGTTTCTCTCCTTATTTTCTTCCTTAATGGGATGTCAGGTCTTGCTTATCCACTTTTCTTCTCACAGAAGGTCTTTTCTAGAATGGCCCTTAGAATGGGATCCCTGACACTGCTTTTCTCCCCAAATGCTGTATTTCTTTGGGAAGTCTGTCACTGGTGGTCTGTATCCTGGTCATACTTAGTTCTACCAGAAGGAAAATCACAACTTGATTGCTATCTTGCCAGAAGGACATGTCATCTTCTTTTTAAGAAGAAAAACTCTACTTCCATTTCCTGTGCAACTGTGATCAAGGTTTTTTTTTTTATCCTCCAGCCATTTTTCTCTCATATACCTAACAATCTCATGGTGAATAAACAGCTTGAGAAGACAATGTAGAGGAATTGAGATCCTTTCTGCAGGGATAGCTTGGGATGTCATGGGTTAGCAAAGAAGAGTTGACACATTTTGGAAATATGTTTGGCCCATAGGTTTTCTGTTTGACCATTCCAAAGTTCTTGTTAGTGTGAAAAGTCTGTCATTTTAGTTTTCCTTTTGCCATTTTCCCTGCACTAGCACTGGCAGTCCAGGCTAGAGTATGCCATAAAGACTTCTAAAGCTACACTTTGAATAAAGCTTACATTTACTACAGAATATTTGCTTTGCATGGTTACAGTACAAGCACTGTATTCCTGTGTAAACACTGTAATGAAGTTGTTAAGAAGAAAAGAAATGCTTGCAGCATTTGCACTAAAGTTCATGGAGCATGAGATAGCTGCGTTTAGGATGCTGGTACTTTGAAAGGATTAAAAAAAGCTTCTCAGAAATAAACACAAATAACATTCTCAGACTAGCAAAACAGTATGCAAGTGATGAGAAGAACAACAATAATTATTATGTAGAGAATAATCTGATTTAGAATGACACAGTGGAATCCACTTCATGATCTGACCTTCCTACATATGAGTTGAAAAGCAGGAAAAAGTACAGGGCGTGACCTAAAAATGGTAGTCTGGAAGCTTCTCTAGGTATGTTGGGTTTTATTTTTGTCTGGCCTGAAATGTAGTTTTTCCTCTTGAGTCAAACTTGAATAAACTGGTTTGAGTGTTTGTGTTGTCCTCTTGGTTCCAGCTCTGCCAGACTTAGCTATTACTACTTTGCTTTAAGAATTGCTCTTAGGTGGAATTTGAGTCCTGCTGGAAACAGTATGCTGTCAGGAGGATGCAATCTTACTGTTAAGAAACTTAAATAAGATAAGGCTAATCCTATTGTGTGCTTCTACTTTCAGAGGTAGTGTAGAAACTTGCCTCTTCTGGTTAGGGAACCATACCATTCACTATCTGCTTTATGGGATTCTCTCCCTTTTTTTTCCTGAATTGTTGGCTAGGTTAGACGTTAATATTCAAAATGTTTCACACAGTTGTAGATGGCATTATACTGTGCCAACTTCCAGACTTCCAGAAAAATAAACCAGCCCTTGTTTTCTGTGAGTCAAAGAAGGTGAGAGAAAATAAATTTACATATAGTCTCTTTGATTATGCCAAATTTAGATTCCTTTTATACAGGATGCTTAAATTGTTTTCTTTTGTTATGTATCAGTAGAATCAGGATTAGGATACTGAACACCTGTGAGCTTTTGCTGAGATGATTTATAAGTTTCAAAACCAGAAATGGTTTGCACGTTGTAAGAATTTTTGAATTGTCATTTCAGATTGGTGCTGAACCAAACTTCATTATCTTGATTCAGGAAGAGCTAGTATTGGTTATTAAAAAAACCCCAACCAACAATAACTAAATTTAAGCATTCTCCTACAAGTGTAGGACAATAGTCTACTTCCAGTATTTCTTTTTACCTTGATCTTTTGTGTTTAGAGATTAAACTGCAAAGACTTCAGAATGAGGTTATCTTTTGAATTGTCTAAATCAGCCTTAGTTTCTTAAAACTTGTAGCATAACAGATGATTTGTAGAGAATTAGACTATTAGAGCATATGTTCTTGAAATAAGTTGGTTTAGAAAAGGCACACTTTTCAGACTCTCCTAAAAATTAGTAACTTTGTAAATAATTTAATCTTAGGCAGTGGTTAGATGTCTGTGAGTGAGTAATTAGCAGTTGTCTCTTCTCCTTTCTTCTAAAGGACCTGAAACTTTTATAAGACCAGATAGTTATCAGTAGGTTTTGACTCACTGGGAAGATCTAGATTAAGAGCAGAAACTTTTTGTTGTTAAAACAGCAGCTGACTTGCTGTGTGCCCTTGGGCATGTCCTCTTGACTTCCTTGCACCAGTTTACCATTGTATCCACTGCTGTTGCCACCACCATAAAGTTCTTTGTAAGCCTGCGATCAAACTACGGTTGAAGCTGTTTATTATTCTGAGTGTACTCAACTTCATTTGCTATGCAGTTCTGCATATGGCAGTGTAAAGTGCAGTGGAATTATGCAGTTTAATCTATAAAGAACTTAGACAAAATAAAACCACCTTGTGCAACGTGTATTATAGTAAAGTAGATTTGAAAAAAAAAAAAA